>JAPYZR010005039.1:0-11335 GCA_030522945.1 Trichopria nigra
ATCATTTTTCAATTCCTAGTTGCAAACAACGTTCATATGTAAGACATTTATATAATAATATTTTACTTTAATTATTCGGCATTGTTCAAAATTATGTAAGCTTAATAAACCTGTAAGGTTTCATAAGACTAATAAAGAAAAAAAAAAAAATTATATTTCAAAATGAACATATTGAGCGTGTACACAACAAGAGTTTGTAGGAGGACGATAGCGATTCGAATGTTCAGCTTCAGATTCGAGTTATCTGGTCCCTTGAAACCGACTGAATATTAACGTCCAAACAAGTCCTAACATGTCCGAGAAGTAACCACGAACATTATAAGCACTATATTAAAGATCCTGACTTTCACCACCAAATGAAACCACGAGATGATATTTCTGTCATCTCATGAGATTCAATACATTTAGTTTTACACAATATGATGTCATATTCAATGTTAATACGTCTCACCCACCTGGTACCTGAAACAAGAGATAATTATCCAACCTCTACAATACGAATTTTGATGTCTCACCTTGCATAAAATGTCTGGCTATTGGCATTGGTGACGTCAGCACGCGTCAAGTTATCACATCCTGTTTACGAGGAAGCCCCAAAATGTAAAATTAAACGTGACTATTCTCATTGTTGGGAATGGGGATGGTGGGTATTCGTCAAATCAATATTTAGAATTGTTATTCCTGAAGCCTTACATTTTCACTCCGGCAGATGAAAATAAAAAAACATGGAATGATATGCACCTGAAACGGATTATTGATATCCATCCGACCTTTGTAGGACGGAGGACCATTCTCCCGTCCTTCTCCGTCCCATCTCCATTCTCTTCGGTTCATTCTACGGGATCGCACAATGACCTCCTGTTCGACCTTAACTTCCGACAAACTTGGAACACGATATCTTTGTTAACCGATTATTCGCCTTTTTTACTCGTTTCTTTTATTAACTCGGAGCCCATTGCATAACTCTGAAGGTGAACCTCTCCAAGTACCGACTTCCCACGGCAGTTGCGCCCGGTACAAGCTCAGTCAATTAATTTGCAATTCCAAACAGCGAGCAAACTCCAAGTTGGTGAATGCACGGCAACATTTAACGAAACGCCAAGGCGCTTCGCGCTAACTCAGAGCAGACGTACGCGATCGGCGCGAATAATGCGGCTTTAACAACGAGTACCCGGGTTATTAGATTTGTCGGGAATGCAGGCAGCGTCCCGCGAGCCGCGAAACAGTTACTGCCCGGAACGATTCGGTAGGTGGGTAAAACAATTTCTTTTACTCCGACCCAGTGTGATTTGAATACACCCAGTTAGCGGCGCGTGCCGCGCATCTCGATTCACTCGTGCCAGTTAAGTGAGGCTCTCTCATTACGTCGCTTTCACGCCGTTATTTATCGCGAGAGAAACTCTTTCCTGATCGTGATTGCACTGCTCGCCAATTTTTTTTCCTCCCCTCGTAACGCTTTATCGGGGTCGTTTATCTCGCTGTTAATAATAAGGGCTCGGGAGATAACTTACGAATTCGCATTTTTCCCTGCACAGTATCGCCATTATGTGCATTTTTCTAACTAATCTTTTTAAGCGCTCCTTCAGACAGCCACTGCTCTCCTCGAATTCTGAATCATATCTCGTCGTGCAGAACGCTATTCTTGCCTGCGTTGAATTCCTGTCAATTAGAGCGAATTACCCGAACGATGAATACATAATGATGTTCTAATTGCCAACATTATGAGAAGCATTTCGCAATTGGAGAAGGTCTCGAAGCATTGGGGTTCAAAGAATTTGTCAACCGACATGGTTCAAACATTAGCTGGCAAATCTTTGACGTCCTCTTGGAAATATTAATGAGCTGCAGATGTCTGTAATGGTTTTTGAGGTTACGTTAAATCATCCCTTGTACTGCTGTTGGTATTGGCCAGACTTGGGCATTGGACACTGTTATATTTATCACCACTACCGATTTTACACTTGGTGTATTTATGTTCCTTGCACGTTGCTAATGTATGACACCCGATGCAATGGTGATCGCGCCGGGAGATATACGATTATCTACCTACCTTTATTACATCGGAGCATTAAGTACGGATCAGGAATTGCAATTGGCTCGAGATAGGGAGTTTCAGGAAACTAGGAGTAGCCTAATATAATGCTTCCTAGATAAGGCGCGATATCAATTTCGTGCGGAGGGAAAGTAATTAATTTTTCCGGCGGCGATCCCCGATGCGTCTTCCGTGGCTGTAAAGTCGCGTCGCTGAAGCAGCCGCGTTAACACATCGCAGTCGCCAGCTTGCGCGGCTCGTACATAATTTGATATTTAAATGAAGTTAAAATAGTTCGCAACAGCAATTTGTCTTACAAAGTTGCCAGGCGAGCGCCTTTGTCCTAGAAGTGTAGAGGCCCTCGAGAGAGGGATATAGATAGAGAAGGATGCAGAATGAAAGAAGAAGACAGAGAGAGAGAGTGAGAGAGAGGCTAAGAGCGTAGTAGATTTGCCGCGCGTTGCCTCGAGCTTCATCCTCTTCAGCCCTGGTGTTTCTTCCTGTTTGTCTTGTTAGCACGTGCGCCTTGGAAGCGATTTGCAGCCGCTTATATTTTGAGCATCCTCCTCCATTTCACACGTACAATCGGCCGCTCTGCGCGACGCATTCGTGTGATTTACGTCGGGAACCCGCTTTTATCCGGAAGTGCACTCCGTTGCGCGCGCTCCGTATACTCGGTTATGTTTATAATGGACACGCGCGACTATGTTATTCTATTGTTGTAATTCAATGTCTCTTGACGATTTCTTAAGATTATATGGCCACGTGGGACCTAACCTGAATTGCCTGATATAAATACGAAAGAAAAGAAACGTCATCCCTTGCTTATTATCCGTTGTTCTGTCTCGATCCTTCGGTCCTTTCATAACTTCCTATTCCCACGAGTCGACTTCCAAGTTTCCTAATTCCAAGAAGAAACGTTGCATAAGTTGCGATGAGTAAAGTTAATCATACGGCGGTGGAGAGAAAGATCAGGACCAGTCTTGGTGTAGGATTGCTTAATCGTGCCTCGAAAATATTGGCGTTACCTTTTCGAGTCATTAGATGTCGCATACCCAGTTTCGACATTAGCCAAATAACACGACTACGTCCAGTTGTCTAGTAGGTGATGCGAAGCATTAGACTGAGTACAACTGATGAAATGATGAACAAGACCAGTAGGAGTTCCGATACTGACTCTAATGAAGCAATCTACTAGAGCATTATCAAAAAAAACTTTAAATCATTCCCATTCCATTTTCATGGAATTTTCAAATAATCATATGATAAAATAACGACACAAAAATGTCGGTCAATGAAAATGGCCAGATAATAGAAAACAAAAAGGCGACTGTAATTCACTATAAGACAGGTCGAGATTAGTATCGTGATATTGCATTCTTCACAAATTAAAAGTGACGCGAATTCATGTTCACTTTAAATAATTTCGGTTTTAAAGATTAGGTTAAAAGTTCCGCGCGATATACTTATATCGAAGTTGACAATTTATCATATATCGCGAATGCCGTTTAAACTTTCAAACTTTCTGCTCCGAGTTAATATGAATATTTTACATAGTAACGAGAAATTGAAATATCGCGTTTAAAGGATTACAGGAAGAGCTCTTTTTAGATTCATTGAATTTTCTTCTCATGAACTTTGGCAGTAAAAACATCGACCGAGTGTAATTTATTTATTGAAAAAAAAAGGATGCTACAATTTTTTATCACCCTGCAGACATATTGTTTAATATGGACGGCACCGAAGCGGGCAGCTTTTCGTAATTCCTATTGTTTCAAGAATACGAACGAATTGCGATGTCGAACACCGCCACGGATATTTTCGCGCCAGCGAACACGCGATGGCCCGATCGCGAACTCTTCCTATATGGGGATCGAGAGAGCGAAATCGTCGATCCGCGGTTCCTGTTCCTCTTCCTCCCTCGTACTTTTTCACCTTCCCTCGGAATCCTTTTCCCTCGCTCGTACGAATGCAAATAGCGGACTGAACTTGACGGAAGTTCAATATACAGTATACCCTGGGATAGATATATAGCTATATATAGTACGTGTCTGAGCCTGGGGCCTCCGAAAGGTTACCAACTCGCCAGCACTCCGAGACTATAGGATTGATTTTAATATCAACTTTATTCTTGAACTTCTCTCAGTCCCCCCCTCCTCTTTCGCCTAGTTTTCTTAGCCCGGATCTACTCTTTATTCCGTTTTTGAGATGTTCGCGCGACGAATGAAAAGTTTCACGGTCCGCGACTTCGGAGCTCTAGAAAAGTCCGCGTAAACACGGACGCTAGTGATAACGACCGATGTACATTATGCCGGGCACAGATTGCTTTCGACATGATGCAATTTACAGAGGCCGGAAGTACTTTCTAAGTGAATAAAAGAACCTCCCCAGCGTCTAACACGGTTTTTCACTTGTACCTTGCTTAATTCTAGAAGTTGCACTGTGCATTGTTAATTCGCTACACTGTACCGATGACTTGTGAATTACCCTAAACAAAAAGTAGCGGAGTTCGCTTATATGAAAGTCATTATCTGGGCGAAAAAACAAATCTGAATCCAATAGTCTTAGTAAATCTTAGGTAAATCCATTCATTTCCCTGGATCAATCAAGATGTGCATATTTCGATTTAATAATTCCCAGATAGCACACATACGTCGAAAACGGGTGAAATGGACGTAATATGTAAGTGCAAAGCATAGACAATGAATGGACTTTCATTATAGATCCCAGAGATGTTAATTTGGTCCAACAGACAAAATCCAGTCAGTGCATCAGTAAAAGAATTGATGATGAATTTCATGAGATGTATCGTGTCACCGTTATCAGTAGGAGTTGAAATTAAGTCTGGAGTTCGGTAACAATTGAATTCAAAACTCCAATAGACTGACATGATCTTTTCTGATGCATTTATACTTGTATACTAATCTTTATATTTTCCCTAATATTCGAGGAAGTATATATGTTGCTTTTTTCAATGCTAACGATCGAACTACGCATGATGTAGTCTCGTTCTCAATAGCGTTAATAGTCTTATTCTCCAGTAATTAGTGTTCGTGTGACATATTGATATTGGATTATCGTTCCTTTAGCTAAATCCCCTAGGAAACAATATTTGAACGTCTGTTTTCCGAATTATTTCAGATGTTTCAAGAATCTCTTGCCTCGGGTGCAACTATTAGTTCTTTCATGAATGTTACGGCAGGAATTTTTGCTTTTCAGGCGTGATCAACACGTATGCAGAAAGAGGAAACGAAAACAAACAAAAATATGTTTATACCCCGGTAGAAAAGATAAGCAGTTTACCCTAGGCAGTTTCTAACCTAAACTAACCTAAAAGATAAAAATTAAATATTACTTGAATGTTTTCTGTTTTTAAATAGATTCGATACGATTGCAACACAAATCCCCGCAGAATAAGTTAAGAATGAGGTTAGAATTTGTAATTATCAACGTTACAAATGTAATTCTAAGTATAGGTTCAATATATATTCCTAGAAATAACCTTAACAATTGAAGTTACATTAGAATTATTAACGACAAATTTAGAAATTGAACTGGCTGTATCCAAGTTTAATTTATTTTTTCAATTCCCTGATCCGTACTGCTGATTTTCTAAATTTCTCTCAATGTAAACAATTATGTGCAACTGGCTAGAAAGCAGCCAACTAACGTGAACAACCTTGTAGAATTCTTGGCTATAAAAATGTTTGTCTTCAGAACAAATGATCTTTACATTATCACATGAAAAACAGCTGAAATGTTATACCCAAAAACTGTCTAGAAATTGATCAAAAACCAGGGTACAGTTTGAAATAGCATTACTATTGATGTAGAACCTGTGATTCAGGGTTAATAATAAATTCTGTTATTATTTCGGATCATCCACGGTTCATTCCCAGCAAACACAACCAGTAAACATTATACATCATGGTTACTCCTACGTAAATGTTACGTAATTGTTACATTGAGGTTGACTGGGTTGTCTTTGCTTTTTTTAATATCAATCATCAATGGATTAAATCCAGAAAAAGACTTGAATCAGTTTTAGTTTATTACTTTCGACTGATGCATTAAGAAAGTTTAAGAACGCTATTCATTAAAATAGCGTTTCATAAAATAACGTTTTAGTGTTGTGCAGCATTCTTATTTGTATTTTTGCTATCGATTAAAACGTGGGTTGCTTAATTTATATCTGTTTCAGTAAGATTGATTTCAAATACGTACGAATCCGTATCCGTTCCGTATATTTATATGTGGAACAAAGCAGAAAATGAAGCTTTTCCAGTATAAATGCAAATAGCTTTTATCCCCCGCTAATAATTAATAAGAGTGGATTTAAAGTGATTATTCACTTATGCACTGTCATCAACATATTACATTTCATAAACTGGTGGGCCTGTCAAATGAAATAGACTTAAAAACATTTCAAATTAATACAAATTTGATCTATTCAAGGCGATTGAATTTATAAGCTACAATATCATCAATTATTATTCATTTATTGAATTTGATATTTTGAGCGTGCGGTGATGGAAATGCATGTTGTTTTATTTCCTATATCTAGCGAATTTTAGTGAATTAAAGGTAACGAGTAATCGAACCTGACATAAAATTTAGTACGAGATACGATTTTAATTTCCTAAATTCAATTAGTTGATTGAATTCAATAAAGCCGGTTTATATTTACTATGAAAATGTAACACTCTCTATTGTATAAGAAAAATTTCTGTCGGGCATTAAGAATGAAGAAAGCTTCTATAGTTGAGTTAGGGGCAAAGCGCGGCAGATGATCTAAAGACATATACATTATTATTAATCGGGGGATATAAAGTGAAATAGTTGCCAACCAAATCTCGCAATAATAAAAGTTTTTTTTTTAATTTATACATTTTTTGTTGCGAGGTTACGTCGGTAACTTCCTACTTTAGGTACATCAACACCCTGCCCCGTAGGGTTTGTTCTGATGATCTTTTACATTTCAATAAACGAACAAAAAAAATTAAGAAGAATTGGAAAGTAATTGTCGGTATTTATAAAATGAATCCTTCTTAATCCAATTTTGAAACTGTCAATCCTTTTATTTTGCAAAGATGTTACTAATTTTAAGTGTTCCGTTATTACATTAGACGAAATGTTGGCCCGTAATATTTAAATAAATTAATGTTGTAATGACAACAATTAATACCATTGTTCATTCTTCAATAACTATACCGATTCAAGTATTTTAAACTGTAATTACCGTAAAAAAAAAACGTAAATTTGACCGTAAAAAGACAAAGTTCCCTCTGTTTTATTAAAAAAGTCAGATTTAAACGAGCGCACCCCAATGCTCTAGAAAAAGCGTACTCCGCTCTCTTAATGGATATCGACTGGTGGGAGTCATGTTCCAATCAATCCGTTTTCCGATGATTGGAATGCCGTATGTCTTTGCGGTCAATTTCGCGGGAGTGCATCGCAATAAGAGTAAATCGATATATCGGATTTGAATCTTTTCCTGAAAAACGCAGTAATAACCGATGTAGGATCCATCCTGTTATTGGGCTAGCGCGGCGTTGCTCAAGAGATTCCTAAGCTTATGCGATTAAACAACTTGTTTTGCATGTGTACTTTTTGTGGTCACCCGCGTTAGTACAATTTTATATTTCAATCTTTATCAATTCGGATAAGACGAGCGTTTGCTTCGAGGCATTTCATCTTATTTGGATGGATTTGTCATGTGTATAAATGTTCATGTCTTTGTGTGTATACGTCTATTTTTAGGAAAGTCAATGTTCTACACTTTATTTGTTAAAATTTATTTATGACATTTATTAAAGTTATTTCCACCAAGACAAATATTGATAAATGGATTGAAAAATGTCTTTCGGTGCAGCGATACATTCTTTCTCGACACTGGTTCGTTCGAGTTTTATAAAATTGCTTATAATCATGCATGTGTGCTTAATTTCTCTAATATCTTCCGTATACCGATAACCGAAGGACTTTGACCGATGTACAGCCATCAGGAGATTTTCAAGTGGTTTCCATTTGATATACGAGGTCAAGATGCAAATGATGCCGGTTTGCATGGAATCGTGAGGCGGAGATCGCTTATTTCTTTTCCGTTTAAAAAATGTGCCTCTCGTCTACGCTGAATTAAGAAAATATTGTGCATTATATAACATCATTCATGACTTTCTTTTCGATTTCACGTGCCATTCGTCTTATTCGTATATAAATTATAAATATATACCTATATACATATACAAGTTATGGATTATATGGGCGTCTGATGTATGGTGGTCGTAGAACTTTACCCCGGTATATTACTTTTACGCATTTATCGATGCTTGTATACTTCAGGTTTATTCCTCCTTTACAAAGTGAAAGATTACGTTCAATTCTATATTTTATGTTTATTAAAAATGTATAAATCACGAGCTGAAAACAAAATGTAGAAAGGAGCAAATATTATGCGCGACAATAAAAAGATGCGAAATTAGAAAAAAAAAATATGGGAATGGCCGGGAATAATGAGGATTTTTCCCCTCGAGCCATGGAGCGGTTGTAAAACCGCGGATTATTAGTCCGTTTAGGAGCTTGCAAGCGCTAGTCCGCAATGACGGCGGGCATAAAACATTCACGTTTAAAGCCACTATACTCGGTAATGGTTTGAACGTAAACTGCCGGGTTCAATTATATATTCCATAATCGACCATTATTGTGTTGTTCCATTATTTTAGTGGTGTTTCCAATCTGGACTTAGTCCGGATAGTAAATTAATAGGTGAGCAGCTACGCGAGCCTGAAGCTCGCGTTTACGAGCGTTATGAATGCGGTAATTAGTCCGCGAAATGTGCGTCTTAAAATGCGAAAATACATGAAATCATGTTTAGCGCATTACAGAACTTTTATACAACATTAATATATAACGTACTTCGCAGACATTCAGGCGCTCTGTACATTACGTGTCATCTGTACGTTACACAGTATATATACGTAATGTGCTGCTGCTTCTTTATGAAGTATGGTAATATATGCACCTATAATATTTACAGTTCTTAATGAATTTTTTAATTAAAAATATTTTTACTATCGATTCAAACAATTTTTATAATCAATGATCTGGAAAAATGATGAATGCACAATCAATTTGACATTAATTTTAGTTCACCATTTTTGATTAGGCTTTTTCAACATCATAATTTCCAGAATGTTGTAAAATGTAGTGTATAAAATAACTTCTCGGAGAATAATGGCTGTTTCTAATACATAAACATAATGTTAATCATTAACATTTTTGTTATATAATGTGCATATATATTAAGCAGCAATATATGAAGTTTATACATACACTATATCAAACTTCAGTGATATCAGCCATTAATATAATTGTATTAAATATGGTATAACACATGTGTTCCTATAATCTACATGATAATAAAAGTTACATTAATGACGGCTATCTTGGAATGGATCTAATATCTTCAGATACTACCCAAGACAACTGTGTCTACTCGTAACATCCAAAACGTTAATAGCTAACATTATTGTTTTTGCCAGAAACGTACATTTTTCAAGGTATAAAATTCCGGATAGACATCATTATGAATGAGTCTCAAACTCGAAGAAAAATGGATGCTACGAGCGGCAAGAACTTCAAATTAGCCAATTAGAGCAGCGGACACGGCGACTACAAGCGCTTCGCTGTAGATGGCGCGACCTTCGAGAATTCTAATTGGCTAATTTTGAATCTTTGTTAGTCAAAATTTGTCGTATCGAAGCAAATCTTAGTGTAGTCTTCAATATAGAACTTCTAATAGCAGATGGCATCAAACACGAATAAAGAAAATGGATTTTTAAGTACCTTACAAAAAAATGTATGCAGTTTTAAGGCACCCTGTATATTTATATACCAACCATAATAAACTATGCTAGTTTCGTAGAAAATTAAAAGATATCAGGATCGATAAACTTGAAAATCAATTTCAATTCCGTGTCATGGATATTTCCTAGTAATTTACGTTAGTCATTCGTGCGTATCTTAAACGTTTAAAATTGCAACAGGCAGTAAATACGGTATCAAACCCTCCATTTCCACTTTCTTTCGCGCCTTTAAAAATTACGTCGTAATTTCGCGAACTGAATTCAACTGGGACCGTACGACTTTCAATGGCGTATATCGTGCCTCACGCAACAAATTTATTCAAAGGAAACGACTTTAAGAAATTACTTTTAAAGGAGCAGTTCGAAGGTACCGGCTGTCACTTCACAACCCAGTAATGCTCAACCATTCGGCAGTATATACTGGTACTTTCGCATAAATAAACTATCATGAAATTTTAAATGAGATATCTTTATTGAGATAGTTTAATTAGGATAAACTATATATATTTGAATTATTAATCATACGTAATGGCAGACAAGTGTAAATATTTTGTATATCAATTTATACACACAACACAAAAAATACATATATTAAAATCAATTTTGTAATCAATTACAATTGTAATTCTGAGAGCGTGCGTAAAGCCCTCATTTAGGAACTAGTACGGAAAAGTCGGACTTTACCAACTAGGTCGCAAAGGTGCTACTTCTCTCCCGAGTACAGAAAAAAAAACACTTTTCGCACTCTCGTAGATACGTAAACTCGTTTTTGCGTATGTAGATAATCGTATGTAGTCGAAAATGCATATTTTATCGCAATTTGGTACCAGAAACAACCTTCTCAAAATAATGGACATGTCCGCGGAGTACTACTGTTATCTATCGAAAACAATACCCATACGATGTTGTTAAATATGGGAAAAAAAGGCCTTCGGGTCAAAATTGAAACTTGCCTGCACGATGAGCCCATATGATTTAATGCACACCAACGACGCACATTTCCGCGGCGGAAAATATGCACCACGTGTGTCGTCCCGGGCCAGCGCCCGTTACCTCGCATCGTTATACAAGACTTTGCGCGACTTTATGAGTACACAAATCACTTGCGCAAAAGCCATATTATATCGACAGAAATGACTTTTAAAGCCGTTCTGCACCGTTTCGGGCAAATCTCGAGTTAAAACATTTTAGGGGAAAAAGCCGGAGAATTTCGTCGGAGCTACGCTCAGGGTTTACGAAGGATCGTTTTTCCAAAGATCGTGCCCTAGTAGAAAATGATACCAATTTCTGGCCAGTTTTTCTGGCCTCTGTTTTAAAAGTAATGAAGGTGAAATTTGTGAAAATTGTTGAATAACCTTAAAAATCTAGTCCAATATCAAGGTGGCTGGTACCAGAATGTGGCTTTCTCCATTCCTGACATCTTTCTTCCAAAACATTT
>JAPYZR010005040.1:0-15548 GCA_030522945.1 Trichopria nigra
AAACATTAAATTTAAAGTTATTATGTATATAGTATATACTTTGTATAAAATATTCATAACAAAGAACACGGAATGGTTGCGGTTGAGTAAACTCATATTATAGAATAAACTATAAAATAACGTTATAAAGTTTACGAAAGAGGGACTGAGCGGCTGCGGCCGTAGGCCGCACTCGCGAAGTGTATTGAATTATTGAGGCCCGAAGGGCCGATTCAAGACAATCTTGCGAGCGAAGCGAGCCGGGGGTCTAGGGGGCAGAGCCCCTTGGTGGGGATGGCCGCCGAAGTCCCTAGTTTCTTTTAAATAAGTTTGAATTTTGTTTGTTTACATTTATTGATTCAATAAGACATAACTTTTTTGTTAAAATCTGTTTTTACTTTTAATTATTCTCGTATTTTTTCATCAATAAAATTACTTTATAATGTATTTACTTTTAGAATTTTTTGAAGAGGACTGTAATAAATGTTCGAAGCGTTAATAAATGATTTAGTTTTTTTAATTAGTCCAATTTACCAAGAATTATTTACTAATAATTATTAAAAAAAGGACAAGAATTTTTGAATATATGGAGAAGGCATTTCTGATATATATATATATATATATATATATATATATATATATAGTTGTGCATCATTAATTAAATAAATTTATATATAGAATATCTATATATAGAAAAATAATGTAAATTTTTGCTCCGAAATGCACATACCATTAATTGGAGCAATCACTCATATATATGTGTATATATATATATTATATCAGAAGTGCCTTTATATACTTGTACATGTATGTTGGATTAATAATAACAAAATACGTTGTTTACATGTGATGTACATATATTAATGCTTCTCAATTTATTGGACCACGAGATATATTAATTATAACGTTGTTGCCTCCAAGCGGATGCACGGTATATGGTACATATATACAAAATTCGGGAAAGATTTAAAAATCGATACTCCAAGTCACGACCTTTAAATTTCTAAATATAGACCGAGACTGCATATACGGAAAAAGAATTGATAAACTTATTTAACGTTATATATATACATATATATCTGTGTTTATTCAATTGAAATATCTTTCGTGTGTAATACATATATGTATATGAGCAATTGCTCCAATTAATGAAATGTGCATTTCGGAGCAAAAATTTACATTATTTTTCTATATATAGATATACTATATATAGATTGTATTTAATTAATGATGCGCAACGATATTTGCGTGTTTTTCGTCGGTACTGAGAAAACAGAACAAAACAAAAACCCATACATATATATATATATATACTGAAAGAATACAGTTGCTCCATTTAAATAGTTTGTTTTGAATCTTTAACTTTGATTTTAATATATATATATATAGAGGGTGATCCAAAAGTCCCGGTACGTCGAAATTGCGTTTTCGTGGAAAACGTTAAATATACGCAAGTCGTAAAGGATTTTTCCTATAGGCTATTCAATGGTACCGATGCATTTGACCTTGATCATGACCTTGACGGTTATTTCCATTTCTACGAATGCGATCGCCCTCACAGAAGGTTTACACATATATAGAGGTCAAAATACGTATGTGGCGGTTTTCCTTGCGAAAAAATTGCCGTAACCTTCAGGTGACCTTGAGAATTAACTTCAAGGTCGAACGAGATTTTTAACGCCGTTCGACGCCCTCGAACCTCTCAATAACAGCATTGAAAGAAACCTGCTTATCTGGACGAGTTTCCAACATTTGAACTTTATGATTTGACCTGGCTAGTGTCGCATTCTTATAAAGTAAACAAAAAAAAAAAAAAAAAAAAAAAAACTAGATCGTTTCGGACGTAAAACTTGCCGCTCTTTCCGAATCGATGGAAGACATACTTGTATACATCAGGGTGTGCTCGTTTTAAAAAAATCACCTTGACCTTGTAATAACGACCTTCGAGGTCATGTTCGAGGGTCAGCTACAACGGAACCCCGTTAAACGCAGCTAGGGTATGTACCATTAATTTCCCCAAAAATGTAAAAACGTCGCATCGAGAGATAATTCGCCCTGATGCCGGTACTTTTGGATCACCCTGTGTGTATAACATATCGCAATGTGTACATATAGGTAATCCGCCATTTTGTTGTACTATTTTGCCCGCGTGCGTATGACTAATTATATATATATATATTGTTATACATGTTTATGTATAGCTTTTTAAGCAATATTTATTCAAATTTAAATTCGATCGACTACCGCGAATACACACCGCGTCGCGTCGCCGTCGTCGTCGTCCATATTTTCGGAGCATCGCGCGCGGTGTGCGTACGCTTATCGACATCGTACATGTGTACATATAAGTGCATATATACGAAGGCGCATATCCAATAGTATACGTATGCACACCCGAAAGAGTACGTTATGAACGGAGCTTTAAGATCCGGCCAGCTCACTGGCCTCGGCTACTGAAACGACTGAGACGTCTCTTCATTTCACTTTGCGTTACCGGTAAGAAAGGTCGTGCGTGTAGTATACGTTGGCCCGCGTTGTTGCGCGCGGAGCGATCGTGAGCGAGAGAGAGAGAGAGAGAGGCGATAAATACATATATAAGAGTGCCTCGTCCTAAATATACGTCTCGCGGCGCTAACAATTGTGAATCTTGAAATGTTTCAGGTGGATCAGTATTAAACTGGCGACGTAACGAGGCGTTACACTACAGTTGGCCGGATTTCTCAATTACGGTAGAGTAAGTGTATCAGCCGTACATATATATTTGCATGCATATACATGTGTGTATCTATAACTATGTGTCTGTCTATCTGCCTGCCTTCGCCGTACATTTTTCTCTCTCTCTCTCTATACATATATGATATATACACACATTTGCTAGAATTTTCTCTCTTTTCCTCTCTCTCTCTCTCTGTCTGTCTGTCTGTCTGTCCATCTCACGCCACGTCTCGCTCTAAAGACTCGCACTGTCAAGATCGCATATATATACACACACATATGTATATGTATAATGTGTGTGGGACGGCCAAGTTCGATCTGATGGGAATGCGGAGGAATTTTCATCGACGTGGATAACGCGTGTATACTACGGTTCCTTCATATTTATTCGTTTGTTTGTTTGTTTAGTAATTGTTTTCTCCATATCGTCGATGCGAAAGACGAGAGAGCGAGAGAGAGAGAGAGAGAGAGACAGAGAGAAAGAGGTTAGCAATCCCGTGACGTGTCAAAGCGAACACACTCCATTCCATATGGTGGTCAGTCACTGCCTCCGCCACTGGTCATTGACATGCTGATGGTATTTAACTCTCGGATCTCCGGATTCCATCTATCCCGCTCGACCTTGTCGCGAGTGCCCGGAATTTCGCGACGACGACAGTATATATACATGCGCATATATACATACATATATATATATAGTATATATGTACTCGTAGGCATAAATGGTAGCGCGACGTCTCCCTCTTGTATATAGGCGAGAAACAAATGGACAAGCAAATCCGAGAGTAATCCTTCTAGATCTCTCTCGCTTTTCGCGGAAACCAAGTTTTTCCCAGTCGAGAGAATTGTTTTGCACATTTTTCCCGTAAATGAGATTTTCGTCACGAATGTTGCCCGCGTTAAGGTTCGGGGAAAGATTTTCATGAGCAAATGCGATTTCAATTAACGGATCAAGAGAAACAGATGTTTTTGCACTACTACACACGTACATACATATCTATGTATAATGAGAGAAATTGTACTATATTGCAGTGCATTTTCAGATTTTCTGCCAAGAATATTGCATAAATGTTTCATCGAGTATCCGCTCGTGTATAATTGAAGCCGAAGGCACCGAACGGAGCTGAAAAGTTATTTATTAAGACGGTTTCAAAATTACTCGAATGTGCCATTTCCTGATGACATTGTTTGTCTAAAGTAAATCTCTCGATTATAAAATTTGGTTCAGAAATTATGGTGCTTAGATTAATCGGATTTAACCCTTATGGCACGAACGGAAACATTTTTCCTACTTTCGCATAATGTCCGAGCCCTTTTTTTATTTTGCATCCGTTCATCGTCAACATTTACTCAGTTTTCGCCCTCTATGGTTTTAGTGCTACTGTAAGGACTTGGCACGGAACAGGACAATCCCAAAATGCAGCAGCAGCACCAGACAGTAATGGACGACAAGCCACCATCCTATGATGAGATTTTCCCTCATTTACCTGCATCGACAGGTTCCAATTCGCACAGCGCTAGTATGCCGATGAGCGGCAGCATGCGCGTTGGATGTTCGGTCGTGACACGTGTAAGTACAACGTAAAATCTGCTGCTTCAGATTCTCTCGCGAACTACTAACGGGATATTGGTTGAATTAGGTTTTCCGGGTACCGATGGAAGAACGCAGGTTCGACCACAATGACAAGTTCGGAGAAGGCGAGTCCGTACGTACTTGCCAATTGATTACGAAGGAAACGGGTGCTCATATTGAAATCGCGTCGTCCAAGGATCAATCTCTTACGTTTCTCGTCACCGGAAAGTGCAGTCAAGTTTCGGATGCACATCGCCGTATTTTACAAACTTTCCAGACTCAGGTACTTATTTACCGACTTTAGCGTCAAATTAATTTAATCGCATTCCTGTATTGTACGTCGAACGACAGCGGTAACATGTTATACGACCTTTTTTAGACGAGTAAGCATATCAACATTCCCAAAGAACATCATCGGTGGATTCTAGGAAAGCAAGGTCAAAGACTTAAAGATCTTGAAAAGGTAACCTCGACGAAAATCGTTGTTCCCGGAATGAATGACCAATCCGATGTCGTTACCATTACGGGAACTCGCGAGGGCATCGAGAGAGCAGAGGACGACATTCGAGTCATTTCCGACGAGCAGTCGAGGAAAGCCTTTGAAAGAGTAAATGTGCCAAAAATATATCATCCCTTCATCTTTGGAGCTCACAATGAAACTCTAAATAAATTAATCGCTGATACCGGAGCAACCATCAACATACCGCCTCCTTCGGTCCAAAAGGATGAAATCACGATAGCAGGAGAAACCGAATGTGTTCAAGCTGCTAAACGAGAAGTCGAAGCCATTTATCGCGATATGGTAAGTCGACGATTTTACTTTCCATAAAGGTCGTCGATAAATTTGGAAAATTAAAAATCACATTAATTTAGGGCATTTTTCATACGTTTTTGAGAGACATTTTGTATCGAGGGTGACATTTTTCTGCGCAGGAAAAGAGATGTACTATCGTTTCCGTAGAGGTTCCGAAATCACAGCATAAATACATTAACGGGCCACGCGGAAGCACTCTTGCTGAGATCCTTCAACTGACTGGAGTCAGTGTTGAAATGCCTGCCTCGGACTCTGCCACTGGTACTATAACCCTTCGTGGCCCTCAGGACAAGTTGGGCCTAGGTAATAAGAATATTTTAATAATCATAATTAAAAGTTTCTTCTTAAATTTAATTCAATCAGAATTTAACTACAACTACTACTTTCTTAAATAGCTTTGAGTAAGGTCTACGAAAAGGCAAATAGCGTTCGTGTTGCAACGGTAGACGCGCCAGCTTGGATCCACAAGTACATCATTGGCCCCAAAGGTGCCAATATAAGAAAGATTACTCAAGATCTGTGTAAAGTCAACGTAGAATTCATCGACAAAGAGGACAAAATCAAAATTGAAGGTCCTCCGGAAGAAGTTGAGAAAGCAGAGCAGCAGCTTTCAGCGATGGCTCAAGATTTTGTCACTAAACTCACTTCAGTTGAACTGAATGTTGATCCTAAATTCTACAAATATATCATCGGCAAACAAGGAGTAAACGGTAAGATTTGTAATAGCGTTTTCAGTAATCTGCACCGTTTCTGCACGGTGTAGAAACGGTGCAGATTACTGAAAACGCTACAAAATTGTATTCTCACTAAACTCATTATTATTATTACTATTATTACTATTATTATATTGTTGTTATTATTGCACATTATAAACATGCTAAACATTTTGCTTCTTCAGTGAATCGCCTCAAAACCGAAAATGGAGTTATTATCATCATTTCTGAGAATAACGATAATAACATTATTCGGATCGAAGGCAGTCTCGCTGGTGTTCAGAAAGCTCAAGCCGTAAGTCGTAAAGTTCTTTATTTCTTTTCTTTCGTTTGACAAATCAGTAAAAGTTATTATTTTATAATTATTCCATTATAATTATGCAGGAACTCGAAGAGTTAGTCGATAAATTAGAGAATGAAAAAGAAAAGGAAATAATCATCGATCATCGATACCATGGAAGCATCATCGGAAACAAAGGCGATAATATTAAAGAAATTCGAGACAAATTCAATCAAGTGCAAATCACCATTCCCAGTCCTGGTAAGATAGAAAATAATTTGCGCCGATAAACTGATTTAATTTGCAATAATTTGCAGTAAATAAATTGTAATACATTATAAATGCACAATTAAATAATTTAATAAAAAAACAATTGTATTAATAATAGGGGAGAAGATTGACATAGTCAAACTCAAAGGACCTAAAAATGATGTCGAAAAATGTTACACACATTTGATGAAATTGGTCAAAGATTTGAAAGAAACCAACTCTGTGGTGAAAGTTCCCATTTTTAAACAATTCCTCAAATTTGTGATTGGCAAGGGAGGTGCTAATATACGCAAGGTATGTATGTCTTCGATAAGAATGAAATTATTCTACATGCTCTGAATGGTAATATGGGTGTGTTAACAATATTATTACTGCATTTTAGATCCGAGAAGAAACTCAAACTAAAATTGATTTACCATCCGAAGGCGAGACGAGCGGTGTAATCACCATCTCTGGCAGGAAAGATAGTGTGAAAGAAGCAAAAGAAAAGATTTTGAAACTTCAAAGCGAAATGGTTCGTATTTTCTTACTTATTATTCCCAGTTTTGAAAATTGTCTTGCACGCAAGATTTAAAAGTGTCGTACTTTTAAACATTGCACAAGTTCTACCAGCAGAACAGTCACCGACGTTACCTAACCCGAAAAGTAAAAAAGTGTGTAAATTAAAAATTATTAGAACGTTTTTTTTTTAAGTTTGGGTTCTGGTATCGCAATTCTAAAAACTGCATGTGGTTCCTCGAAAAATATCAGTGAAATCGGCCGAAAATTGGACGAGAAATTTTAGAATTATTTCCATATTTTACTTTTCTACATTCCAAATAATTCTCATTCAATTTTCATCCAATAATGTCATTGCTACCATTTTGAGAGTCGTACTTATTGTACAGAAATGCAGTGTACCAGAGTCAACATTTTGAAAAAATGTTTCGATAATTTGTAATTTTTACTTTTTTAGTTTCCAGGTTATGTCGGTAACTATTTCCTACAAATGATCAAATGTAATTTGTTTCTAAATATTCCACGTCGCAATTTCAGACGACAACCGTCACTGAAGAAATATCGATACCACCAAAGTTTTATAATTCACTCATTGGTACCAGTGGCAAATTAATCCATTCGATTATGGAAGATTGTGGCGGAGTCACAATACAATTCCCAACGGCCGAAAGCCAAAGGGATAAGGTACTATAATAATTAACAAATATTTATTTAAAATGTATATCTATATTTTGTTGTATTCGTAATTTCTTGTCCTTTGTGAAAAGTACATATCAATAGGAGCGGCCTACATTGCATGATTCTTATAAATAAAAAATCGATAATTATAGGTCAGCATCTGCGGCCCGAAGGACGATGTCGAGAAAGCGAAGCAGCAGCTATTGGAGCTCGCGAACGAGAAACAGCTGTCGAGCAACTCCATCGAATTACGTGCCAAGACTCAATACCACAGGTTCCTAATCGGAAAGAACGGTACCAATATTAGGAAGATTAGGGAATCCACCGGAGCTCGTATAATTTTCCCATCGGAGAAGGACGAAGACAAGGAGCTCATCACGATCGTCGGAAAGAAGGAGGCTATCGAAGAAGCCAAGGCTCTTCTAGAAGCAGCCATTAACGAAATCGTAAGAATAGCTTTTACATATCTGTACTGATTAAATGAACGATATCGATGATAGCCCTTTAGAAAGAAATTCTGAACGATTAATGTAGGTCTTTTCAATGTAATGCAAATTAATTAATTCTGGGGAAGTGTCTTAATATATGAAAGTAACATGGGTAGTTTTACCAGTTTTACCCAATTCATTGAAATAATGAAAATTCGACATTCTTTTAGGATAACATCGTCGAAGGTGAAATCAATATTGATCCGAAGCACCATAGGCATTTCGTAGCGCGTCGTGGTGGCGTTTTGCAAAAAATTGCTGACGAATGCGGCGGTGTGCAGATCTCTTTCCCGAGAGCTGGTGTAGACAGCGACCGCGTGGTCCTCAAGGGTTCGCACGACTACATAGAAGCTGCGAAACAACGAATGCGAGAAATCGTCAAGGAGTTGGTAATAACCGTCACGATTGAATGTAGTTTTTAATTGCAACGAAATTTTCAAAAGTTGCTCCGGGAACATTGATGTTCGTAAAATGTTAGTCTACATAATTTAATTTGTACGAATTTTTAAGGAATCCGTGGTAACTATCGAGTGCGTCATTCCGAAGAGGTATCATAGAATAGTGATGGGCGTGAAAGGCTGCAAAGTTCAAAATATCTCTGCCGAGTTTGATGTCCAGATTAAAATTCCCGATCGTGATTTTAATAGTAAGTTATTTAAATGTATCTCTTTATTGAAATTATTGTAATTAATATTTACATATCTATAGGTATATGTTCATTTCATTCATTTCATTAATTAACGGCATGATGATAATAATAAATGCGTGTTTATACATGACATATATAACGAGTGTAGAATTGCTTTTTCTACGAATTCACAATCGTGTATAAAAACGTATTAGAACATTTCGTTGTCATGTAATATTAAAAATCTCACGGAGGAAATACAAATACAAACAAAACAAAGGTGCATACAGCGAGATAGATGGTAGAAAGTTTTAAAATATTTTTTACTCGAGTTTATCTGCATCTATGAAATTAATTTAAAACTGGATGAGTCGGTATTTGCGTTCAATTAAATTAAGAAGTAATTGATTTTTTTCCAGGTGAGCAGACTAACGCGGAGCAGATGAACGGTGAAAATGGCGGGCAAGCGCCAGAAACGGTATTGCCCGGTGACATCATTCGAATTACGGGTTTGCCAGACAATGCAGAAGCCGCCAAGCAGGCACTGCTCGACCTCGTACCTATTACAATAGAGGTTAGATTCTTGGATTATTTTTACATATATTTATATTATCGGATTGAAATTATTGTAATAATAAATTACCAAAATATATTTGTGTCGATTGCAATTGAAATAAATTGTCGGTTTCATTTATAGGTTGAAGTGCCATACGATCTTCACGGCTCGATAATCGGCCAAAAAGGTCGCGAGGTGAGGCAACTGATGAAGACTCACGATGTTCACATCGTTCTGTCGCCTCAAAATGAGAAATTAGACTATATCAAGGTAAAGCTTATTCTTTAACGTTAACGTTAAAAACTCTCTTTCCTCAAAGTGCCACTTTATCGATATGATTTAATCGAAATTAATTTGTAATGCAAGACAACATACAGTAACGTAAATTTTATAAAAGTATTGAAATTTCTCAGTTCTTAAAAAATAGAAATTTTTAGAAATATTTTTGATGTTTAGATTTCGGGCACGCCAGCTTGCGTCGAAAGTGCCAAAGAGGCAATTTTAGAAAGATGCAAGGAACTGGAGGCTGATCGCCATGAAAGGGCTCTCAAATCTTTTGAGCTGAAGGTAACTCATTTTTTAATAAATAAGTAGAATAGTAATTTGTAATATTGTAAAGCTATTTTATTAAACGTACATAGACGGGACAATTTTCAAATAAACAAACGAGTTAAATATATAATTAAACTCATTTTAGCTTGACATCGATCCGGAGTTTCATCCAAAGATCATCGGTCGTCGTGGCGCAGTGATTACGAAAATTCGCGCCGATCATGAAGTGCAAATTTACTTTAAACAGAAAGGCGACCCTGAAGAAAATATCATAACCATCACCGGGTATGAAGATAATACGTATCAAGCCCGCGATGATATTATGAAAATTGTGAACGAATTGGTAAGTCAGAAATTTGCATTTCTTTGCACGTTTATCGATGACAGCATATAATTTTTATATAATTTTTCTAAAATTTTGATTCGTTTTTTTTTTGCAGAAAGACTTGACTAAGGAAGAGGTTCACATTAGTGCTTCCGTTCACTCGCGTTTAATAGGAATGCGTGGCAATAACATTCGTAGAATCATGTCAGAGTACAATGTAGATATAAAAATCCCACGTAAAACTGATCCCGATATTGAACTGGTGACTATCATTGGTAACGAAGAAAACGTCAGTGACGCCAAAGAGTATCTACTCAAATTGGAGGGTGAATATGTAAGTTAGCCTTTACTTTGATAATTTTCGTCTTTCGATAAAGTATGTGGAAACAATTTAAAAAGGATTATTCGTTGGGATACATATTTAATACGTGTAAACATATCGAGCATTTCCTTTACGTAATGCATAGAATATAATTTGAGCATTTACTGCGCAAAATCCGTATAATTATGATAAATATGTCAATTTTCTATTTTTTCTTTAAGAAAATAGACAAATAACTATACATTATCAAAAAGATGGGTAAACATATAATAGTTGAGATAATTATAGGACTTGACGAGTAGCACGATAAGTGAGTACTTGAATATATATATATAGATCAAAAGAGTAGACATTACACAGTCGATGTGCAAGTACATACTTTGCACAAAACTGCGTGCAGAGTGTTTAGGACGCGCGAGAATGAACATATTTTGTCGTTAACTAAGCATTGTTTTCATCGCTTATTTCAGTTGGAAGACATGGTACAGAACGAGTATCGTAACAGCTTCCGCGCACCTCCTCAACGCGAGGAAGGCAGCGCCAGTGGCAGCGAGACTGAAAGCGGCTTCGTCGTAAAGGGCGGTCCATGGGAGCAGCAGAATCGAAGCGCCCCGAACACGGCCAGTGTCAAGGACTTTCCGCAATTCCTCGGGAATACCGCAGCCAGCGCCATGTCTACCCCCGACGGCGTTTGGGGCGCCAAGCGTTAAGGGAATCGGCGACCTTGGGTTGCGGCGCGGCGCAACGAAATTCAAAACTACGTTGACACTTCATACATGTGTGCGTATAAACATCGCGGATAAACAACACACACGGCCCACACACATGCATACCACACGCGCGCGCTCGCACTTACATATGCATACGTAGACAACAATATATAAATACGAACAAGCATTCGAAAAAAAAAAAAAACAAAAAACAAAAAAAAAAAAAAAAAAAACGAGGGTACTTGCACGAAAACGCTGAACGGTTCCCCGCTCCATTGCTATCAATGCTGCTGCTGCTGCATTACGACCAGGCCACTCTCTCTCTCGGACTCTAAACCGATTTGCTCCATGATGTAAAAAGATAATGTTTATAATTGCAATTGAATATGCACGTCCCATGTATCTGTAACTGTAACGCATTAAGCACGTCATATCGATTATATCATATGCATATATATATATATATATATATATATATATATATGTATGTGTGTGTGTGTATGTATGTATATATAGATATGTGCGTGCGTGTGTGCGCGTGTGTACTTGTCACATTCGTAAGAAAACTTTTATAGCGAAAGTAACGTAGAGAATCAGTAATTGTAATGTCTTGTCCTTCGACATGCCTTTCAGATACAGATATGTCGTACTTAAGACTGTGGCTTCATATATAGGGAATATTTTTCGATTAATTATTGTATATTTCACGCAGATCGATCGCATCTATCTCGGCGTAACCGCAGGAGCGCTGTGGGGCCAGGCCATCTCGGGATGGCAGGCTCCTCGAGCTCGAACGCCCCAGCATAATATTTCGTTAATTTATTTATAATTTCTGTATATATAAATTGCATTTTTTTTTTCTTTTTGTTGACCTTAGCAAAATTGTCTTTTTGTCGAAAAGCCCGCGCGAGCGCGGACGAACATTCGTGGACACGGAACGTCGGCTCTCGTCGTTTCACCCCATTTTTTTTTTACCATAACCTTTTTGCGAGGAATTCGCGAGCGATCTTTTACTCGTTCTCGTTGCAATCGCTTCGTTCGTGTACCGTGTAATGAAGTGTAATATGGGCAGGAGGGTGGGAGGGAGTACGGGATTGACTCGCAGGGAAGACGTTATTAATTCCTCATGCGACGTACGAGTCCGTGTGCGTATAAAATAATTGTGAGGCCAACTAGTTGATAAAAACTATTCGGTTCAAGTGCCTTGTCTATTTTATTGAGAGGAGACAACTCATTTCAATTGTTGGAGGAATGTGAATATTATAGAAATTGTATATGAATATTGATGATGACGATAATGATGATGATGAGATGATGATGACGATAATACTACTACGAGTAATACTGGTAATTAAACGAATAAGGATATCATGTATAATCGACGCAACTATAAGTGGTACCTACGTACATACGTGCAGACGCTATGTATCGTTCGTGTCTGCGCTTATGCGCGTTCGTATATATATATATAGTATATACATGTATATATATATATATATATATATATATATATATGTATATATATACATATGTATGCAACTATAAATATACAATGTAATTTACAAAATAGACGCAGCTATCAACTCTTGAGCTGTATTACCGACGCGTCGCGACGAGGGAATGGAAAGGGGATCGATGCAAGAATATTACTATAGCCGAGTACATTCAGAAATTTATTCGTATTTTTTAGAAGTACAGCCATTTTTATAAGCCTACTCGATACGACGACCTACGGCGTTGACTCTTCGATCGCATACAGAACGTTAGCGTTAACGAGATTAGGTATTATTACATAATGAGTCAATGCCTAGTTTCCGGGCCCGAGAGTTTGATAGAAGCTATTGCATGAAACACGTCTTTTCTATCAAGTTGAATAAATATATATATATATATACATACATGATAAATATTGTAATTACCCAGGTAACGTTCTCTGTATACACAAGTGATTACGTCTCAATACAGGAAATTTTAAGAAAATATGACATTACATTATTACTAGTTTCATTTCCTTCTTCGTTCCTTGAATTAGTCCTTGCTTTTTTTCCCCAATGAGTAGGTCCCATTCACCATTTCGATAGAGCATTTAACTCGGGCCGAAAAAAAGCAAATTGTAGAAGGTAGTATTAGACACGGCGTAAAATGGTCAATTATCCGTGCATGAAGTGAAACGAATAGTCGATATTCGTTTATTTATATTTAGTACAAAATCTACAAGATTTTTGGCATTTTAAAACAATGACTATTTTGAAATATCACATCACTATTTTCAATAAAACAACAACATAACATTTATAATATTTATTCACATTCATTTATTTACAAAAATATTAATATTTTACAAAAATACAAGATATCGATGCAATCTTTCTTCATTAAAAAGAAAACATTTCATTTTACTTTGTTACACTACGATTCAATCGTGTATTGACAAACATTTCATCTGTCACTTTTTGAACTTTGACAATGGTTGACCAATTTTGTTCTTCGACAATTTCACCTTTCTCTTCTTGTTGAATATTATTTCTTCCAATATATCGTCGTCATCCAGAAGATCTTCCTTTCCTTCTAAAATTAATTTCTTTCTTTTGTTAATAAGTTTTTTATTGAAAAATTCGCTTTCGTCAAGCGTAATTTCAGCCTGACTTTTAGTGATCAAGATCTCTGTAAATATTTTCACAATTTCGTCATCGTCGACTTTAAACTCGGATAATGTTGTTCCAATCTCCTCCTCTATCGCCTTCAACAAATTTATATCATTCGGCGAAACGAGGCTAATAGCCATTCCACTTCTGCCAGCTCTAGCCGTACGACCGACACGATGAATGTATTCCTTCGGCACATTTGTCAGCCTATGATTAATAACAAGGGTGACTAGGGGAATGTCTAGACCTCTCGCTGCAACCTCCGTAGCTATCAAGATTTTACATCGATTAGATTTAAACATATTTAAAGCCGACAGACGTTCCTTTTGCTTCACCATGGCGTGTAAGGCTACATTTTCGAATCCAATTTTATTAAATACTATAGACAACAACTGACAATTCTTGCATGTATCCGTAAAAATAATTATAGACTCGTGTTCATGAATGTTCTTAAACGTACGAACCACTTCGACGAGATAGGCATCGCGAGCATTATCAGGACAGAGTATATACCTCTGATCTAATTTTTCAATCGTTTTAAGGCCAGAATCGTCTTTAGATACCCACACAAAGACTTGCTTCTTCGATATTTTCTTAATTTCATTAAGAGTATCGGTTAATGTGGCACTGAAAAACAGAGATTGTCTTTCAGTAGGTAAAGAACGAAAAATTTTACCGATTTGTTCATCAAAGGGTCCTCCCAACATTCTGTCTGCTTCGTCTAAAACCAGGAATTTCAGCCTTTTAAAATTTACACTTTCCGAACTTTCTAAATGATCAACGAGTCTTCCAGGAGTAGCTACAACAATATGTGGAAGAGCAGCTAATTCTTGGCTTTGCGGTAGCATGTCCATTCCACCGACTATGACGCACACTTTCAATTTCATGAGCTGTCCGATGGCAGAGAATTGATCAGCTATCTGATAAGCTAATTCCCTCGTAGGTGTTAAAATAAGAGCAAATATTCCAAATGGTCCTTGGGATAATTTCTGAACAATTGGCAGAGCAAAAGCGAGAGTTTTACCAGTACCGGTCTTGGCACAACCGATACAATCTTCCCCAGCTAATATATGTGGAATACAGTGTTCTTGGATCGGAGTAGGTTTTTTAACTCCAATTGATTTACAGTGTTGTACCAGCCATGAATTCAGCTTCAATTTTGAAAAATCTGATGTTTCCGCCGTCATTGTTTTTGAGTTTTGTGTGATTCCTCGAACACGTCCAACACTATTTATTTAGAAGGTATAAAATCAATTATATGCCGTATAATATGTGTGCATAAAAATGACAAATCTTTTTTTTTAGTTGAAATGATTTGAATTACAATACCACCATGTGTGGATACGTGAACTCGAGTCTCTCGCGTGGAACTGTTATGACAAGGTTAGGTTTGAATTATTTCGACGACAATTGCGACCATGGAATTATACCATGCATGGTGGAATAGGAAAGAAAGGTGAAGCCATGGTGGAATTAGAAGGTGGATGCGCAGTAAACAGCGAGAACAGCCAATCAAAATTTTGCTAGATTTCGTGAATTGAAATTTGAATTATTTTAATCGTATGAATCCAATTTCTATATTAAAAATATTCGATAAAACAACATTGAATAATTTTCAATATCCGTTAACTCTTCAAATCCATTGATCCTAACCAACAAATTTATTAAAGATTCAAAGATATTCAAAACTCGAAGCGTAGTTATTTTTTTATTTGGATATTCAAAAGCATTCGGAATAGAAAAAGATTCACACCCTCAAGAAATTCAGACACCAACGATTTTATTCTTATTGAATTATTTCA
>JAPYZR010005041.1:0-13646 GCA_030522945.1 Trichopria nigra
TATAAAAATATCCTGTCTAATTACTGTACAATAAAATTATTTAAATATATGCACATAAAATAAATGGGTAAATGTTACGTAAATACTGTCCAGTTAAAATCCACATATTAGCCAAATTCAGGGTTAAAAACTGGACAAGAAATGATTAGCCTGTTAGTTTTAAATATTAGGAATATTTTTTGCCAAAAACTGGACAGAAACTGTCCAAAAATTATCTACGAAAGTTATCTAAAAAATATCCATACAATCGTTACATTTCCATTAAGAAACTGGCCAGATTTCAACAAGATATTGTCCACAAACTTTGGCTTGTACACAAGTTTATTAGGCAAAAACTGGGCAGTATTTAGGCGCAATTTCTACCAGGGATATCAAGATCATATATGATTATATCTGGATCATATATATGTTCCAGATATAACGATGTATAATTAAAAATCGATTTTGACCTGATGTAAGTATATATGTATTTTTATGGTCATATATCGTTATATCTCAATTATATATGACCATATCTGAAACATGAATGATCCAGATATAACCATATATGATTTAGATATAATATAATATCAAAATATAAAACAAAATACGTGAAAAGAACTATAAATAACTGGAATTCAGCTTTTGAAATTGGGAAATGCACCTAAAATACACCAAAAATTGTGTAATTTATAGTTTGTTTTTTTCTTCAGTTCTCATAAGTATATACGTTTTAAAAACAATGTATGTTGTTCTTTATACCATACTTACACAATTGTGACTATTATTGTACAAACGAACTATTACAAAGATAATGCAATGTTTGTGGTTGGTTATCAGAGAACTGTTAAATGTTGCAAATATATGTAAAAATATCCTGTCGATTGAAGTCGGTTTTTCCTTCATGAAGTGCGAAACATGAACGTTGGAAAATAATTGTTCGTGCCGTAAAAGGTTTTATTTCAAAATAATTTGAATTTCCCTCGTGTTCTTCCTTTCTTCTCGACAAATTCTTGGACGACAACACCGCCGTTAAATGGTCGGGGGGGGGGGGGGTAATACTCGTGGTAAAGATAAGTTAGGAAATTGTTTTCAAAGTCAATTAGTATAAAATCACGACGATTTCAAAGAAATTTGGCTAATGATAGAACAAATGAGGTAATGCGATTAAAAACGAAAAAAAAAAACAGAATGCGTCTCTGGTGTTGGTTAAGAAAAACATTTATGATCGACTTATCTAAACTTTAAATACAATGTTATAAAAGAAACAATTGCCATTGTTGATATTGAGATAACAACAGTAGCGCACATGAAGTTCTTGCTTTTATCGCTAGTTAGATTACGCACCTGTTTCCGTTTACCTCGGAAAATTACGACTGTACCGTGCTATAATGCTAAATTATGTTTGCACTTATTTAACGGCACCTTTCGTACTACATTATTACTGAATTCCGCGTAGCATCTTTCGCGATAAGTTCACAAGTGTTTAGCGAAATAAGGGGCGCGGATGAATTTATACCTTTGCGTCATACTATCAATTCAAATGCATCATTAGCTTATCTCTCGTATATACGTGCGTTTAAAGGAATTGATGCATTTACGCAAATCCTTTCGAAACGTTATTCTCTCGCATTGCATATATGTATAATATGTGTAACATTATAATATACGACTTGATTAAATAATTTATAGTACGTGTACGTATAAAATGTAACAATTATACATTTATATGCTTAAGACATCCAATAATAACTCGATATAACAATGATGCATCGGATGATTCATCGTAAAATTTAAAGCAAAAAGAGTCCTGTATAAAAATTGGAACCGGTTATGATTATTGCTACTTTTTATTCGGATGAATTATTATCGGTTGGCCCTTGCGAACTATCTAAATGTAAAGCGATGAGGGGCCATCTACATGCAAACATTTCCTATGCTATTTATTTTGGCCGTTGATCCCCTTATTTGAGGGTATACTTTTGTGTAATGTACAGAATGATATTGTTATGTATTGTATAAGGCAGCATGTAAATATAGCGGTGATTGCTGCTGTGAATATTATTACGAATAAGTACAAAAAATGTACTTTATACCATCGTTATGAGATGATACACTATTTTGTACTTTACGATGATTGTACCGCTATGGTTTTTATTTACATTTGGATGCAAGATAATCACGGTCTTTATAATAATCAAGGTTGTAAATTTTGTTTACACAGAGAATTTCGATTTTTTGTTTAAGTATGTATGCGAATTCAAATCTATGTCTAAGTTAATTAGGAGTGCTATATATACGACAGTATTTTTATCACAATCTCGTCAATCTCGAAAATCCGACACTTGAATGGCCTGCGTGCGTATATATGTGCGTGTATGATTGTATGGATGGTCACGAAAAGCTGCACCGATCTCTGTGGGCATTCGCGCGATAAATTCGTCCAAAATGTGTATATATATATATGCGCGCGCACAATATACACGGAGAAAAAGTCAAGCACGGTAAAAATTGATGTGCTTTTTTATCGGAGCGGAAATAAACCCTGAAGCATTCGCGCATTTCGAGAGTACGGATCATTACCGCGTAATTCGCCCCTCTTCAATTTTCGCTGCCATTTATGAAAATGTGTCCTCTGTCGGACGATAAAAACATTTTGCGTGTAAAATAAAAAATGAAATGTAAAAAATAATTTATTATTTGTATACGATAACAATGGTTTGTTATTTTGCAAATAATGGCGAGTATGAAAACGAGAAAAAATTTCGATAAACGAGGAATATTATTGGATGGAAATGGCCGAAAATATCAAATTGGAAAAAATGTACAATTAAGAAACGAAAAAGAACGTTGGATGTAAATTGACAAAAAAAAAGAGAGATTAAGATATTACAAAAGATGAAAAATAATAAAAAACATCAAAAAGAGGTTTAAATTTGTGAATATAGTATATTCCGCTACTAGTGCGGGAAAATGCAATTTTGATTCCTCGAACGAGCAACGAATGAGATTTTTCTTAATGGTATTGCGGGAAATTCGTATTTCTTATTTTTATTCTTTAAATACTAGCACGAAAAACAGTGTGGGAAATATGGATTTCCTACATACTATTAAGAAATATAGTACATTTCGTTACGAGTGCAGAAATGAAACATGATCATTGGAAAGCGCATAGAAATTTAAGACAACTGATGACGAATTTTTTGACATGCGAAGATAAAGTCGGACAATGTCGGAATGAAATTGGCATAAAGTTGACGTAAAACTGACTTATAGTTGACTTAAATCAACAACGTTTTAAGGAAAGTTGACTAAAGACACAGAAAGTGTCGAAAGTCCATAAGAACGACAAAAGTTGCAAAAAAAAACACAAACAATTAAACTGTGAACAGTTGGAAATATATAAAAGGTTGTAAACGGAGATAACAGGAAAACAAATCCTGTATTTTCCGTTGTAAACATTGACTAAGTTGACAAATGTAGGTGAAAATGACAGAAGGAAGTTGACGACAATAAAGGAAAGGTTATAAAAAGAAACTTGATTCGACAACAAGGATGAATGCGAGAAAAGAATACGATGTAGATAAAATTCGAAACGTTAATGGGCGCCACGAAAATTGTAAAAAAAAAATATTTTAAATTATCTTTTTTTAATCGATTTTTACTTGTTTGTGCATGACGAGTGTAGAAAACCAAGGAAATAATGTTTTTAATCGTTTTGCGAGGGAAAATGTACAAATAAATGGACTTTGACATTTCTAACTTCATCATCATCCACGACGCGAAAAGCGCAGTTCAAAAACAGAAAAGTGTAGATAAAAAAAGGAAAAAAAAATAAGTACGTAATTTTTCCGTTTGTCCAGCAGTAGGACGCTCCATTCTACCGAAAAATGGTCAAGAAAACGAAATTTCGCGACATACCGTGCGAGTATATTGCACGCCGGAAAAAATTGACGGCTTAGTCGCCGGAGGAGAAAGTACATCCAAAGGGGGTTGAAATTCCATCCAAATTGAAGTGATTTTTCAGTCCGGCGCCTGGGGAGCCGTTTTCACTCAGTAGCTCGAGTGAAATTTCACTACGCGTAATTTGTACGAGGTCTCCATAACATTGCGCCAAGTCCCTTTTATGCCCTGAGATGATAAGGACGGGGACAAAGCACTCGATATCCCTGGAAATGCAAACTCTTAACCCGTATATCGGGCTCGCATGAGGTATTACGGAGCGAAATAGAAGCTCAGTGCTCGTTGTGTGTATGTGTGTATATATATATGTACCGGGAGAGGAGCATCGACTTTCAAAGGCCTTCTTCCTTCGGAGCTTCGAATCTCGGGAAAGGGAGAGATTTAAACGTCAGATTTCGCTACGCCGTAACACTATATTCCGGTCTTTGTCGTCTTATTCTTTCCTCTTTCATTTCGTTCTATCGACTCTTTCTTTTCTGCTCTTTCTTTATTCCTCCACTCCTTCATTTCGTTCCACAATCCCTGTCCCCCTCTCGCTCTTCTTCCTATCTGTCTCTGTCTCCTCTGTCTCTGCGTTTCTCTGCCTCTCCGTCATTCACGCTATCTTTCGTCTCGTGTCGTCCTTTTTTCATCAGGGTCTTGTTTGCCTTTTTCGCCTCGGGCGTCTTCGATCTTTGCTCCTGGTCGTTGTCCTTTCGTGTTTCGCACGATGTCGCGACCCTTCCGCTATTTTATCTGACGGAAAAATGTAGGGACGCTATCGCGGATAAAACGGCCAAGTTAATTGCCAAAATCTGCGGGAAGATGCTGCTGCGTGGGGGATAGGTTTTTCGTCGAAATGAAACGATGACGAAAAAGGTTTGAAAGTACCGGTCGTTTCGACAGTTTTCATTTTGGTTAGTGTTACATATTTAGTTAAATATTATTTGTGACGTGATAACAATCTAGATCATATTGTAATGGCTATATGTGTATGTTTGTATAAGCCCCTGGCAACACGTACAAAATTAACGACGCGACTCTTAATACGCATTTTGTTTTGTATTGTGTCAAGAAAAATAAAAATTAATTACATCAAATTATCACCTCGCGCATCTCGGCTGAAACATAGCCGTCAAATATAATTTCTTAAAATTATACAGTTAGGTTAACGAATTTCAACGAGTTTGTATCCGCATGCGATTATCATCGATTTATGACGTTGATTATCTTGGACCCGAAACAATTGAAATTGAAAACAATCGAAAAAACTATATACATATAGTATATTATCGACACGTTTTATAACGTGTAATCGTATATCGACGAAGGCAATAAAATAAAAATGGATTTGTTTTTTAATTTAATACTGTCTTCAAATTACGTTTAGGATCCAAAAAGGCCTTTCAAGTCCATTATCCGTCTTATTTTCCATCGTGAGTCGCTAAGGACAAGAACGAGTGCTTCTCTTATTATTTCGTTAAATTCGCGTCGGACCGTCACACTTGTACTGGGTTAACGTTTGCCCGACTATGCAAAATGGCGTGTGACAGTCACGGAAATAGAAGCACATGAATTTTACGCGATCGCGTGATCCAGCACCGCGGCGAACCGAAAACTATATACGCCGTCCTGGATTTTACGAATTTTTGATTCGCCCTCGTTTCATTCGACATTGGTTGGCCAGCTGAGGAACGCCATTAAACAAAAAAAAAAAAGAAGAAGAAGAAAGACAATAAGTCCATCCAACATTGTCGTTTGCATCTCGAATGATGAATGATTGGGAATCCAAAATTTCAACCGTCTGAACTGACAAGCGCACACTTTTTACTATAATGCCAACACGTCGAATGCGGTGCCAACTTATATGCGCGGACATGCGCCAAAGTTTTGGCGGGAGCTCGGGTGTGGATTCGCGGGCACGGTTTAATCTATATTTCGCATTTCTGGAGGGCTCGAATTACACAGTTGGCACGCTTTCAATCAAGCGTCTCCGCATATACGCGCAATCGATACCAGTCACGTTGTTGATGTTGCCATTTGTGCGTGCATAGGTCGAATTATAATTTCGACGTCGACGAAATTCACCGAGTGGTCTGGAACGGTCAAGAAACGCGCGCGAATTATTCGAACACGATAGACATCCGTCATCTATAGCGACGGAGAAACGCATAAGAAACTTGGAAAAAAAACGATCGGTAAAATGTTAACGAATCCATTTTCAATGGGGAAAATGGAACGACATTTATATTTTCCCTCGAACCATTCGAGTTTTATCCATCTCGAAATTGGTAATTTTACGAAAATCTTACGATTTTTATCGTAATCGGGGCAAGACGAGAGAGAGGGAGAGGGGTACGAGAGTCGTCGCAGAGCCGATCCGACCGTACTCCGAAAACACATTGAATTCGACAAGAATAAAATTCCTCCTCGGAATGCAGTTCATACCAAAAATCCTGCGTGGATTCTTGGTCCGGTCTGGAATTCATTCTTTCACTCTTTCCTTCTCTCTCTCTCGCTCTCGCTCTTTCTCTCCTACTCTGCAGCTTCTTGTCGGTCCACCGTTGCTGCTCTCTCGCTCGGTCGCCCGAGAATCGCTGATAGGGAGATAAAGGTAGAAAGCACGGCATCGTCGGCTTTTCCATCCAATCCAACCTCTCCTATTCGCTCTCTCGGATCCCTCTGCCCTCCCGTACCGCTGCGTTCCTCCGGCTGGCGCTGCTGCCGTTGCACCCCCGTGGACTACCCCCGGGCAGCAGCAGACGGGAACGATGCTGATCCACCCTCGGTCCGTGCCGCTGCTGCCGGATGTAGAAAGGGACGAATGTAGAATGTGTATACGGGGAACAGAGAAAGAGGGAAAGAGAAGAGGATGTAGCACGGAACGGCGGATTGGGGATGAGAGGAGCGAGGGTGCCAGGAGAGTGGAATCCATTCCGAAATTGCTAACCACCCGGAGACTACTACCCCCCGTTTTTCGCCCCCTGTCCTCCCCCCGAGCTGTTCGCCCCCCTCCCCCCTCCCCCTCACCCCACCGCACCGCCCTTGCGTCTCCTCGGTCTTGGCGGCTCTTCTCTCTTCCCTCAGGAAAAGCTACCCGGCGGGATGCTCGTCTCGAATACTGATATCGGGCAAAGTCCTTCCCTTAAAACCCAGCAGCCACCACCAGGAATAATGCATTATTCTCTCGTGCCACGTCGCCTTTACTCCTCGCACATTTCCTTTTTTTCCCGAAGTTTTCTCTCTCTCTCTCTCTCTCTCTCTTGGGCATGGCTCCTCTCTCGCTCCCTTATTTCCTCTTTTTCTCTTGTTCACTTCCACGGGAGCCTCCGTTCGCTCATTTCTGTATGTTTTCTTTGCCCCGCGCAATTGCCTCAACACAATTGCGTGGACTCGCCTTCTCGTTTACCGATGGTGTGCGCATGTATCGACGCTGTATGGCGAAGAAAAGTAACACGTTTAGAAGGGTACCGTTTTCAAGTGGATGATTTCGATTTAGGTACTTTATATCGAGTTGGGTTCGATGCGGCTCTATACAGACCGAATGACTGAGCAAGTGTCGGGGATAGGGGAACAAGCCGATGATTTAGGAATTTGAAATCTCCCTAGGCTCGAATAGGGGGAAATTGATTGAAAGTCGAATAAAAGCTCACTATCGACACATATGCAGCTTTATACATCGATTACATTCGTCGAGGTTGCGAGGGATATATTAAGGCGACGAGAATTTCCTCTTTATTTAATTGGCCGCTGAGACAGGTTAACACCTGGAAGTTTGTATTTTGTTGCGACCCTTTAAACTCCTACTTTACAAAATATTAGATATGAAGCTTTCGTCGATTGAAAGCAAGCTTTGTACAGGACTATTATTAGACGTCTTTTTGATTTGGTTACGCGATTTTTATGGAATTTTTTATTTGACCCTTTAATTCCTAAATGTCGTAAATTTTCAAGGAATTTTCATTAAACAAAATTACAAAAAAAAAAAATATCATTAAAAATCATCATTTCGATTTTTTCAACCGAATAAGATTTTAGATGTGAAAATTTCATATAAAGTAATGTACACGTCATTTTGGTAGAAAAATGGAGGTCCCCGAAATAGAGTCTGAAATAACATTTTTTTTTTTTTTTTTTAATTTAAAGACTATACTTAAAAAACTAAGCAATTTCAGCAAAATACTAAAAGTGAAAAGTTGTTAGAATTCATGGAGAAATGCACTGGAGTTTTTTTCAGATTTATTTTTGGTCGCGGTTTGAAAAACAAAATGTGTAAATTTTTTGAAAATTAAAAAAAAAAATTACGAAAATTCTAAAAAATATCCAGTGCATTCTTTGATGAATTTTAGGCATTTTTGTGAAACATCTCAAATTTTAAATGGATATATTTTTTTCGGACGCCATTTTGGGGACCGACATATTGAATTTTTCATTTCGCATCCTGCAAATCTTAAAATTAAGGACTCGAAAACACTTTTCTAACGGGAGAAGTATATGTATTACCGGTTTACGTAAAAAATTTAGATATTCCTTAGAAATAATCGCATTGTTGTTTCAAACAAAAATTGTTTCTAATTTTTGTTGACATTCCTTGTTTAAATTAGTAGAATTTTTCAAAAATTTTATTCACCTCTAATAAAAATGCTACAATTCAGCTTTATGTCTTTTCTCGAAAAATTTTTTTTTGACCATTTAAAAATTTGTTCCACGTACACAATAAACTTTTTATGTCATCTTTAAATAGTTTAGGAAGTGTTTGTCAATAAAAAATGAAGAAAGGAAGAAACTTGAAATTCACAGTGTGATTTGCCCTTTCAAAGAATGAATTTTTCAGTTCTTCAAAACAGAAATGTCCTACTTATTATACTTCATTTTACCGCCGAGTAGTACTTTATTTATTTCACTTGATTACACGAGTGACAATTCTCCGTACAAAGAGTAACGCATCAGTCTGTCAATAGTGAAAAAATTTTATCGCTTGCTCGAGTGGCTGAATTGTTGTCGCTCCAATGAAATTCAATTGTTGCATCAACTTCAACTTTACGGTTATGTTTATAATAAATATTTACGATTTAATAGGTATTTATGTAAATGTTACACCTCGTCCGTTCGGGTTATGAATGTATATTCGTGTAGATTATGTAAAAGGGACTTGGCACTAGCTGCGTATGAATTGTGTATGAAGAACGTGCGTTGATAATATATGCAAATATTAGTCGGGCTCGGAAGATTGTTACAACTTCCATGCATAACGAATGTGCCGGAAAGCCAGTGCCACATTACGCGAGAAGGTGATCGCCAGTTTATCGTTACGGTCTTGCGTTAGACCCAAATTTAAACCCAAACTATATAAACATGTATGACGACGTTGCAACTAGAATGAAATCGTCACCGCGGTATTATAACCGTGTACACATGTTATTTAGGCAATTTAGATTAAAAAGAAAAAAACATGCCTATAGTAGAAAATCAGACTAGTTTATATGGCCATAAATTTTTTTGTTGGTTCAATTACTTCCGGCAAATTAAAGTGCAAGAATTATAAAATTTTTTCGATGTCTTATTTCAGGCTTGCAATGAGTTTACGACTCACGTGATGAACTTGCTGCGGGAGCAAAGTCGCACCAGGCCAATCACGCCGAAAGAAATCGAGAGGATGGTGCAGATCATCCACAAAAAGTTCTCCAGCATCCAAATGCAGCTGAAGCAGTCGACGTGCGAGGCAGTCATGATATTGAGAAGCCGGTTTCTCGACGCTAGGTGAGAAGAGAGTTTATTAAAATTCGCGCTTTCATTTGCTTTTTGTCACTTTGTCAAAGTCATTTCTCTAAACCCTTCGAGGAACAAATGTAGAAATTTTCTAACGACGACAACAGTCAATTTTTACCTTTGGAATATCATAGCCAAAAATCAGAAAAGTTGACGGTTTTTTACGGATACAATATGGCAGACGAAATAAGGGTTTTTGTTTTTATGCATTTTTCATCGTGGTACTCTTATAACGAACATTGTAATGTAGTTTCGTGCAATTACGTTAATCGTTGCCATTTTGAATGTTTCCCACAGGCGTAAGCGAAGGAATTTCAGCAAGCAGGCTTCCGAGATCCTGAACGAATACTTTTATTCACACCTCAGCAATCCTTATCCCAGCGAGGAGGCCAAGGAAGAACTTGCGAGAAAGTGCGGAATCACAGTCAGTCAAGTGAGTCGACGGAATGAAAAAAAAAAACAACAATCTTTCGTCCTTGGAACGAAAAATTGTCATTATTGTTACTTCAATTTCAGTACTTTCAGAAATTCTTTTTTTTTTTGGAGACGTTCATTCGGAGCCGTCAGATTGCATTTAAAATGTCGGACGAATTTTGAAAAAGTCACCCGAAATTTTTTTGGAACTTGCTCTTTTCGGATGATTTTTGAAGCGATTGCAAGTCAACAATCGTCGCGAATTAGTCGCAAAAGGTCGACGTTAAATAAAATTTACAAAAGATATAATTTTTTTTTAATTCAAAATGGCGGATGCATAAACATTCGCGTAGGAAGTAATTAAGTTTAGAATTTGTAAAATAGAGAAAATTAACTTGTACAAAATTTAAAATATTGAATACATATACATATATATCTACAGCTATTAATTGAACATCACTTTGTATTCAAATACATTTGTGTATGCTCCTCGAGTCATCTAAATAGTTGTAAAAAAAAAATCAGTAACTTTGCAAGTCTCTCAAAAAAAAAAAATGTTACGAAAATATAGATTTTGAACGTCAGGGGTGCAACTGCAATTTGCGCAAGTATAAAGATACAGGTCAGTCCTCGGGCACGAATACTATAAAGCGAATTGTAAATTGCAGGTGTCCAATTGGTTCGGCAACAAGAGGATACGTTACAAGAAGAACATCGGGAAGGCGCAGGAAGAAGCGAACCTTTACGCAGCTAAAAAAGCAGCCGGTACGTTTGTCAAAAATTTCTCATCAGCCTACCCGATATAAAAAAAAAAAATCGGTAAAGAGAGCTATAAGAAAGAGAAGCGTTGGGGGGGGAGAAAGAGGGGGATTCGGATTATGCACGTAAGCGTCGCGGAACGAAACGGAACGGCGAACCGAGGATGTCGGACGTCTGCGGTTACACGCACAAACAAAGAAATCAATTCGAATTGGATTCGCAATATCGGGCTTCCCGGCGAACTGATAAAAAGAGTCGCAAATCTTCGACTCCCCTCTTTCTCCCTTTGAATATCGCCCCGAGCGATTCCTTCGCTTAAGAATTAGCGAGTCGAGAGAATGTCGAAAGTACTTTTAAAAATTGCCTCCGGGTGAGATTTTTTTTTTTTTTTTTTTTTTTTTTTTTGTTTATTTTTTTTTTTTTTGTTTTTTGTTTTTGTTTTTTTTTTTTTTGCGGTTGTTTAGTTTTTTTATTTTATGTATTATATTTATAATTTATATATTCCACGTTGTGGAAAATGATACACACTTTCGTCGGTAATTGGTGCATTTCTTTCCATTCGTGTTTGCACGCAAAATGGCATAAAAGAGCATTTGATAAATGACGATTGACGAATGATTTACGCTCATTGCTCGGAAAGAAACCGTGCAATTTGCAACGATCCTCCTCCGACGGTCGTTTTCCGAAATTTCCATCTCTTCGACTCGGATTCTTCGGCGGATCGGCAATCGTTGAACCATGGCATATGCAGAGGCCGCAATGGAAATCGCGGCCCGCCAAGTTTCTCATTACTGTAAATCATTAAGCCAGTGAGTTACTACACATTGTTTCTCCTGGCCGCACGGTTATTGCGCCTGCCGATAAATCACTCGGGCGCAAGAATAAAATAAGCGATACGCACGTATCTATATATATATATATATAGATACCCACTCTTATTATCCGGAGTGGAGGAAATGAATGAGAAGAGAGATCCTTTCTTCATTTTCGCCGGTATCGAGAGATCGTCGCGCTTATCGTGGAAGCGAAATCTTGAAGACGTTTCTTGTCGAAAAATGGAAAAAACATATATTTTTTGCTTGGTGCATTATTATAGTTTTGTGCAATGAATTTTTCGAATACAAATTAAGGAAGATCGATACTCGAAAATCACGCCTGAGAAAAGATTCTGAAGATTGTATTTTTCTTGTTCTTTTTTTTTTTTATTAATGTAATAATATTTTTAAAATAATAATAATAACAATAATAATAATAAATATAGCATTTTTCGTACCTAGGGCGTGAAATGTAATTCATTCGTATTTTTTTAAACGTAGGTCACGCGTGCGCAAAACCGCATTTTTGTTTACTGTGAGAAATGACATATTTTTTTTTTTTCCAAAACGCTATTTTCGAGTTTGATCGACCCTCCTTAATAAGTATTAAGTATATCAATTAATCAGTTGAAGTTGGGATGAATTTTCTGGTATGTTCTTGATTACCAATATTTTGAGATATTTTTAAAAGAATATATTAAATTTTTGTTTTATAGACATAATTATTGCTTTCGCTTCTTACTATTGATGAATTGAAATAAAATATAAATAATGAAAGAAGAAATAAAAACGTACATAAATTCTGCAAAACACGAAATTAAAAAAAAAAAAAAAAAAGATACCGATGATCGTTTTCAAGATTTCCCTTTCAGTCAGTTGTTATATTTATGTTTATTTAATTGCGTACGCGGAGAAAGATAACTTTCGAAATATCAGAAAAAGAGTCGACAATATCTTAGAATATAACTCGAATTCGAGCTTTTCAAATAAAATCAATCAAGCGACGAAGAATTCAGCAGCCAAGTAATTGCGCAATTTACTGGTGGCCACCTCTCATTAATATTATTCCTGAAAACGAATAAGTAAGAATCATGATTTACGAAAATGAACAAAAGATATTGATCAATAAAATAATTCGCATTTTTTTATTGTTTTTTTTTTTTTTTTTTTTTAGCAAAAAGATTAAGAAAACAAATGGCCCAAATGTCAAACGAAGTTGATCATGAACGGATGCAGAGAGTGAAACGTAATTTTTATTAATTTTTAGGTATCGGCCCGGTCAATTCAATATTACAAATATACAAATTATGAATTTCGACTTGTAAATTGCTTGTTAGCCGTTAAATACACGCAATGATTGTTTCTTTGTTTATGTTTTTTTATTTTTTTTATTTTTATTTTTTATTGTTTATTTTTTATTTTTTATTTTTTTTTTAATTTTCACGTAAATGTAATTATTATATATATACACGAGAACGGATCCGAGAGTAGATTACGTAATGATTTTCTACACGGGGCGAGTCATTTTAATCGAAAATATCTGCAAAAATAAGCAAATTGACAAAACAATTGTCCGGGCAAAAACTGTCGAGGACAATAGGGGTAAGATTTAATTGTAACAATGATTTTGACCATCTGGTCGATTTTCGAGGTCTCTTGAAAGTCAAAGTTTTATTTATTTATTTATTTATTTATATTTTTTTTAATGAAAACCTCTGTTTTCAATACCGGATTATTCGTAAAGAGCGCGAAATTTTAGGTCAGAACCCAGCAAACAATCACAGAAGTTATGTCACAGTTATGTAATAGTTACATTAAAATGTCGCCTCAAAATTGTCACAGTTACATAACAGTGATTGTGACTTCCCCTATTTTAACACTTCCCCTCATCCCCACCACCAACACTACGAGAAAGAGAGAGACGATCACGCGTCTTCCTTCTCATACCACCATACAGACGGAATACAT
>JAPYZR010005042.1:0-11330 GCA_030522945.1 Trichopria nigra
AGTTCCTCAATATCAACTGACGGATGGATATTTTTTAAGACTACCTTAAAATTTTTGTCTTGTTTGCGTTGGTACGTGTGGAATTCAGTATTCTTTTTTCCTAAAAAAAAGGCTATCCTAAAAAATAAATGCGAATATTTCTCATGAGCCTCGCTTCATTAATTCATTACATAAATTTTGATTCGACAAATGCCGATCAATTATACTTTTTCAATTAGTTAATTTATATTAATAATTGTTGGATACTTAATCAATAATTAGGAAATTGTCAATGATTTTCAAATACTGCATGAATTCTTACCATTCATTATAATAACGGTTTCACTATTTTAGTTTACATTTATGAAAAACTGATCAAAATACTGTGGAAATAAGGACATACAAAATCACTTTTTACTTTTAGTTTCTATTTTTTCTTCTATTGTACGTAGTTGTCGGTGGTAATGTAGTTACAGAATGTAGGTACAGAAGTTACAGTATTATAGCTTTTGAAAAATGACGTATCTCACAGCTTCCAAATAATAGTCGACTGTTACTTCTACGAAACTCTTATATATATGTCTTATATATATATATATGATAATAAATGAATTCATTCGCAAACTGGAAAATGGCGTATGTGTGTATATATGTATATGTATACAATATATATATATATATATATATATTTACATATATAAAATGCATGACGACGAGTCGTTTGTAAATTCTAGACTGATGTTTGTCATGCTCTAATTGAAAGTCAATAACGTCGTGTGGAGATGAGGTTCATATTATATATCGTTACGTATACATCCCATGACCTCGGTCTATTTACGTAGCAATGGTGATCGATTGAAGGGAATTTCATAAATAAGGAGTGCACGTAAATAATACGGTAGTGTAAAAGAAGCACTCTTATCTCTACCAGATCACCCCCTCACACCGGCGTACATTATTAATAATTAAGAGAGAATTTCGAATCAAAAGTGGCAGATTCGATATAACAATAACACGAATCATCAATCATCAAAGACAGCAATTACCATGATTTTGGAATCTACTATATGGAACATTTTATTTCATGTTTTAACCCCTGTGTTTGGTTCAATATGTTAGTGATAAATGATTTTTTCAGAATGCTATTTATTCTCCTGTAAAATATCGAACGTAATCGGTATTAATATAAAATTTTATGCAATGTCATTAATATCTTTCAGTTGTCAAATATACATACCTATAGCTTAGAATATATATTAAAGAATTAAAAGTATGTGAAATGGAGTAAATACAAATAGAACCATCTCGAGCACCGTCCACAAGCGTAAAGATTGATAAATCACACAAACTATAAACCTAAGATAATAATGTAGTGTTTGCCTCGCACGTCTCGATCGTGCAGTTCACACCGTAAACACGCGCACCGTCAGAAACCCCGTGATACGTGAAATGCTTAGTTGTATGGCTCTTTGGAAATCTTAGAAAATATATATCACGTTCTCCCTATCACTTTTCACGAATTAGTTTTATTAGAATTTTTTGTCTTATTAAAAATAAATAATTATATATAAAATCGCCACTATTGACCTACCTTTAGTTTCCCGTACCTTATAAATCTCATTTATCACTCTTAATTATAATATATTAATTTCATTTGATTTGAAAAATTTAGTATATATGTACATAATAATAATAATAATAATAATAAGATAATATTATATAGTAATTATGTATAATTACAACATCAAGTAATATTTTATAAATCATTTTATGAATGATATAAATAATATATCTTGCTAATAGCTGATTTTTATAAAATTGGAGTCCTAATACGCCAATTATTATCACTTCTTCAATATTGAAAAATTAATCAAACCCTTGTAGCACCGAACAATGAAACAAGGTTAAGTAAGACTGTGCTAAAGTTTTTAACCTTAAAATAAACTTACGAAACCTTTGCATAAGGTTCGGTGCTGTTTTCAGGGATTGAATTTCAAATTGAAATATTTGGAAAAGAATTACTCTCTCTCCTCTCTTGCCACTCAAAAACTCATTTTCATTGAAACAGAATATTAAATATCAATTTCCTTTGTGTAGAGTCCCATTATACAGAGTTCTTTTATTTGACATTTTATTTGACAAGAAATAAATTCAGTTTTACTTTAGAAGAGTACCATTTTTAAATCAAATAAATTATAAATTGAATTAAAACATCGAACTACAGGAAATTATGAAGTATTTTCAATAGCGAAGCAGAATTTTACCAATATTCTCGAATTTTCAGAACGAATACCCATTGAAATTGGAAATAATAAAAAAAAAACGTTCATATATGTCTGGTAAATCCGAATTTACTTTTTGAGAAGGTCTTTGCAAAAAGTATCTGGCAACAGTTTCAACGACTTATTATTCGCAAGGTTTTATCGAGACCTTTCGAACTTGATTGGATTTTCAAACGAAAAGTATATAACGCGAAGAATGCGATTTCACCAAAAGGTCAGTTGGAGTTAATTTACCCCTTAGGGACATCCTGTTAAAATGGTTCATGTATGACTTGTATTTGGAATACATTTTATAGACTACGTTTTGTCAACATATTTCCCGCGTTGCAAGATTTTGCCTCAAAATATACCCCGGAGACTACGCATCGAACGAAAGCTCTTAGGTTTTTTTTTTTTTCTTAAGAGCATTTGCTTTTATTAAAGTGAAATCATACATTTTGCGGTAGTTTTTGACTCAAAATCGAAATTTAATTCTATGAAATTTTATATGTTCATTAAAAATCATTTTCATTTCTCGCAGGAAAATGTAAAAATTAATTTTCTTTTAATTTACGTATTACTGAAAACTGCGTTTTTGATACGATTTGTACATGCTTATTCATGGAATAACAAATTTTATCCGAATTTACTTCATGTTTCCTCTAATCGTAGGGTGATGATTCTTTTAAATTCAAGGGTTTTGCTTAATTTAGAGTGGCAATCCGTTGCCCGAAAAGGACCGAAACATTTGCACGCTGAGATTCTCATTTTTTGAGTAGATCTACACACATAGAAATGAATGCAATTGTTACTAGAGTATATAGTATTTGTAGCAATAATCGTACATGTTATTTTTGTTATACATTATTATGTTATATTTTCTTTAAATTATTCTGATCTTAATTCTTGAAATTTGTCCTTTTTGAAAGAGTCTGCAACCAGTACTTAATTGTTGCCTATAGATACTCTTCATTTCAGGTCTAAATACTGGCTACGAGAAGAACAATACATACGTCGTCCTTTCACCAGCTCTTCATTATCGAGCAATATAAAGAGTCCTTATCGTTAAAATCAACACTGATTGAGAATTTTCAAAGGTACTTTATCAACGTCCGTCCCAGAATCGTTCTCGTTTGGAAGTCAAAATAGTTTATTCCTAAAATTACAGAAATAATCACTTCGTAGAAAGCATATAAGGGGGATAATATTGACTCTACCGAGTATTTACACAACAATTTAATTAACATTCGCATCCTAGTAGAAAATAAGACCAGTTTATGACCATTTTTCTGGACCCCCTTACTTTTAACATAGAGGCTAGAAAAATTGGTGAAGCTGGTGTCATTTTCTACTGGGGTATAGATTTTCGAAATAATATAATCTGAACTGAGTTTGTATAACATATTCTAAAACGTATGCAAAATAATGAGGTATCTCATTCACTTTGTTCGAAACAATACCAGGGATTTTTCACAATAAAATTTCATGAATTTTATTCTTCTATTATTATCGCTTACAGAAGATGTAATTGTATTCGCTAAGAGCGTCGAGAACTTTGCAAAATAATCGATAAATCAATTAAGAAATGTCAAGATTACAAAGAAGTATACCTACCTTTGTATAAATAAACTGCAAATAACTCAACGAAGTAATGGCATTTTAACCAAAGAAACACGATTTTCCTTTCAATAACAGGAATTCGTCAAGCGTTAATCAATTAAAATGTAAAAAGTATCGTTCTCTCTCTCTCTCTCTATATATATATATATATATATAGCACCCTCTTCACTTTTTTGAAGTGAATTAATTAATTAACCTGGAACAGACAAAATACATCATGTTCGTGTCAAGATTTACCGATATGTTTTTTATTTACTTGAAGTGAGAATTCACACTCTTTATAGCTCGTTATGATTTCGATTTCAACGTGAATTTGTAATTAGGACTGAAGTTAATATTTATAATAAACAAAATTTACTTTAATATGTAACAAATTAATTTAGAAGTTATTTCTTCAATTTGGGAAATTAAGAAAAATTGGTCGAAAACGTCCTTATACAAGTTCTCACAGAAAATCTATGAATAAACTTCCGAAAACGTCCTCCAACCGATTTTGATGTCGATTGGTATACTTACGTACTTTGGTATGCTGATTTCGAAAATGATGGTGAAAATTGGCGGAAATGTTATTTTCATGGTGAAAACCTTAAAAAACCACCAAAATTTATGGTTTTTTGCACTTATCTCGTAAAATACTCAAAATTTCGGAAAATAAAAGCTGTAGATCTGATAAAAATACACATTTTATGTCATATTTTCCCGCCAAAATCAATAGTTTTTGAGAAAAATCGAAAAAACTACAAAACATCATAAGAAGAGTAAAAGGCTATAGTAACGTGGTATTTATAGTTTCCTGCATCCTTAAAGTTCGTAAAACAATACATGAAGCTAACAGATGCCTATGTGCTGAGGGGCTCTGCCCACCAGACCTCCCTTTTATATACTAACCTAACCTCTAACCAGTAGCTCAGGGGGGATGCAGTACAAATGTTCGAATGGCTAAATGTTCGAAAGTCTATTTCCCTAATAGGTTATATATTTCGAAGTGGTTAGAATGCCTATAGTGCTCGAATAGCGAAAGAGGCGTTCGAACATTTAGCCATTCGAACGTTTGTACTGCATCTCTCAGGGGGAGCCTTGATTGGAAGATTCGGTGGGCGGTAACCCAAAAATAGTAAAACCAATCTACTATTATTACTATATTCGTAATAACAATGTATTAAATTATGCGAATAACATGAATAATAAATTACGTAAAATTCATGTTTTGTAGTTTTTTTCAACTTTTCTCAAAAACTTTTGATTTTGGCGGGAATATTGCAAATGTCGTAAAATGTGTATTTTTATCAGATCTACTTCAACTTTTATTTGAAGAATTTTCCGAAATTTTGAGTATTTTACGAGATAAGTACAGTGCAAAAACCCATAAATTTTAGTAGTTTTTTAAGGTTTTCACCATGAAAATAAAATTTCCGCCTATTTTTACCATCATTTTCGTAATCAGCGTACCAAAATACGTAAGTATACCAATCTACATTAAAATCGGTTGGAGGACGTTTTCGGAAGTACAACCAAATCCATTTCTATCTTAAGTAGGAAAGTGGAGAATATTCAAGTAAAACCTTGAAAATCTTAAATAATTTTTATATCAATAAATTTTAACAATAAATTAGGTTTCGTTCTCACATTATTCGAATAGGGCGGTGTCCCTCTTATCAGTTTGCACCACCTTGCAAATGAAAGCATTCGATAAAATATTATATTGTCATCACGTAATGTTCCCAAAAGGGTTAAAGACCTTCTCGTTACCTGTACCTGAAAGCTCCACTTAAATTCATCGTCTTTGCGAAAAGCGAGAGCGTGGTGCTGTATTTTGACAATTACTGATGGAAACAAGGGAATAAGTTTCTTTCGGCTTCACGACGTGAAGGGTCGTCTCCCTTCTTGAAGACAATAAATGCGAGGGTGGCGCTCAGTGCAGTTAGGGGATGAAAATGGGGCAACGCGAAAATATAGCGTATACGGGATTACTTTATACATTTAAATAGAATACACTATAGGTTAGTGACTTGGACAACTACCCCACTATTGGAATAAATATAGAAGTATGTGATAAGTATAGGCCGTAAAATCTTTTATGTAAACAGATACATTACATTCGTTTTTCTCGATTATTATATAGGACAGTATGTGAGTAATTTTTTAAAGTATACCGTTCTCTCTGTATATTAAGACAGGTGTCGGTAAAATTTAGATATGATGTGACCTTTAAAAATATAACGTTAAGGTGAAATTGGTGGTTCCATCATACAATCCCTTTGAAGGTTGAACGCCAAACGTTATTTGCTCCAGCAATTACATTTCATGATATATACCACGGTCCACATTAAACAGGCCCTTAAAGCTTGCAAACCAAAGTAATCAAAAACAAACAACTGGCTTAGTTTATTGTCTATATTTTATCCCCTATTTTCGATTTCCTAGTCAGAAAAACCAATGAATATTGTATACAAAATATTCGTGGAAGACAGCAAAATAAGACACAAGCATATTTTTAGAAAATAATTTGTTGTTCGAGTCAAATATTTCCCAAAATGGCGATTATGTATGAAAAATCAAGTATAGTACATAACATCAGAGGTAACATCCTGATATGTTCTCTTCGTTGATATTGTACGACAACTCCTGTACATTTAGTTTTTTGTTTTTATGCGTCGTTACATATTATTTTTACCAGGAGTTTGGTAGCTTTATGTTAAGCTAGCATACCTTAACGATATTTTTTATTAAAATACCGGAGTAACAACATCGGCTGTAGAGCAAAATATTAGCAACAAAAAAACAACAAATTTTCCACATGGTTTGCTAATTTTGAGGGACTAAATTAATTAAAATTTAGTTTTAAAATTTAAAATTAAAAAGCAAAATGCCCTGCTTCGTATGAATATGAATGAAATGTTTCAAACGAGGGATAAAATTAACGATTACAAGTTCTGCGGCGATACCAGCCATCATATATAGTTTCCACGCTGAATATAACGGATCACATAATTCAAAGTTTTAAAATACTTCAGAAAATTATATATTTCTAAACTAATTGTGCACATTTCACTGCTCGAATTCTAACCAAACTTATGTTTCACTTTCCATAAAATCTGGAAATATATCGGGACATGCTTGACTGGCGTTAATAAAATAATAATGAAGCGCATAGTAGTATATTTCTCAACGAGATAAGCTCTCCCCAAGACGTGTATAAGTATTTTCCTAGATTTTCCCAAACAACGTTAAAGTGAAGAAGCGACGACGCAAGCCGCAAAAAGCTTCAAGAGAGTAACAGGGGGCAGTCAGCCTTGGCTATACTGCTCTCAGAGCGACGCGACGCGGTGGTGGCCGTATCGATTTACGTTGTGCTGGGTTCTCTACTCCGTTTCATCTCGGGCCACCTTGCTTTGCCTTGTTATTATCATGCTGTTGCAATACGCAAAAATCGCGCGCGCATACCAATCCTTTGTACCATTTTAACGGATCTCTAGATAGGTAAAACACTATCGGAACTCGATACTAACCGTTGCTTTCGTTCGCTGCTTGTTTTTCATTTTCCACTTAAGCAACGAATATATAAAAATGTTATAAAAATCACCGTTTGGATTAAAAATGGCACTCGTTGGAAATAGAAGAAAGCTTAATTAGGCTGATGTAATAGAAATTCTTATCGATCATAAGGTTGCTTCAAGTAAACCTTACTACATTTGTTTGCCTGCCGCCAATGCTAAAAGAGTAACAAGTTGTCATGTTCTACTCCATGGCCGTTGTTGTTCCAACAAACACCTATCAGTTGTCTATTCTCTTCACTTTTTGATCGTTACCACTCGGTGCAGTGTCAAAGGTACCCATCAGGTACTTATTCAAACTGCATTGAACTGCGACTGGTTCGATCACTGTTCACTTCATTAGCATTCTCGTCAATTCAATGGCATTCTGATGTGTTTTTCAAAACTGAAATGGCTTTTACATATATTATAAAGACATACATTGTCAGATCATTTGACGATTATACAATGATTATAAATTATATATCTTTACGAAAGAATGTTTGACACCTAACATCTTAGCGTAATCTTTCAAAGAAGCTCAGCTTAGCTCAATTCATTTCGCGTCAATTCGAATATTTGAATACAATATCTTAACTATCCTGACAATATATATTCTCACTAGAGATGTCGATATCAAGCTTAATGTCTTTATCAGATTCTTCTTTTATGGGAGGATTTTATTTTTATGAAATATTATACTTTCAGATTTGAATACCCTTGAATTACTTCGGGTATCAATTATCTAGCTCAAATCAAATAATCGAAAATAATTTTACAAAAGTAATATAAATTATGGATAAATGTTATCTACTGCATAGAGGCAGGTCAATATTGCTTTTATTTGACTAATAAAAATAAACAATCCCTTTGGTTGATTATACACGCGTGTATTGTCATGTCTGGTCTTTTCCATTCAGCAAGTTTGACGTCGCATAATTAATTAATACTTACCCGAGGTGGCTTGAAGGAGTATCTGATAAAGTCATACTCCAAGATGCATATATATGCACTATTACCTAATGTTGCATTGCGCCCTTCATCATCTTAATCCTAGGCAGATGCTAGATCTATCCTCTTAATAAAGTTTGAAATTATATAGTGTCTTCATATCTCAGTTATTTAGAAAGTGTGCTCCAGGATTCTTTTTCTCTTTCTTAGTATCGACCAGAATCAGTAGACGTACCGAAGTTTCTATTTGCTTCGGGGCAAAATTTACAATTCATATTGTTCACAAGTCCTATAGCGTTTTCTTGGATTCCAATGACCATCACAAACCAAACAATTGGAAGACAGCCTTTCGGTAATTGAATGCCAAGATTCGGTAATCACAAACTGCGATTACTAATGAATCTCAGCATGAATCGACGTTACTTCGAATTTATTTACTAAAACGCACTGGATATTTTTGGAAAGCATCCAAAATCGAATGAATTGACTGATCAAAGACGTTTTTGTTAAAATTGGTTCGTTGATATTTCGTATCCGAAAATACTTCGTCTTTTTGAAATAGGAAAAGTGAACCGGGACGAACTCTAATTGCATTGAACATTCTCCAGAGTTATTCGAAACTCATTACTCGAGATTCTCGAGAATTTTAGAAATTTGCCGATTTCGATAACAAAAGTTGAAAAAGCGGAATATTCCAAAACGAAAGATTATTTTTTGTGCCTTACATCTTTAAACTTTGTGGTACATGTCTTGCTGTATATATATTCATTCTGCAATATCTAAAAAATAAACTATATATGATCATATCGAGCTAAATGTTTTCTTTTGTATTAGCATTAATAACCGATAAAATTAATAGATCGCGAAATTTTGTTCGAATGTGCCTCAATATACAGGTAGTCATTGAGCGCCGAGTGTCGTTGGGCGGATAAAAGCCGCAGCGGCTAATCCTTGGTAGTACTTCAATTTCAAAAAACCCTTCTGGATAGGCTTCTTTGTAATTAAATAAACTTTAATTAAAAAAAATCTACACCGCTGTCAATAGGTTTCACTGCATGAACGATGACTTGATAAATCACCTTTTGCTTCGAATCTAGAGCAGGATCGAGCGGAAGCCTCTTGCGATATATATATTTACGTTTGTTTGAAAGAAAAAGGCATATATGTTCCTGGATAGAAAGCTACTAAAATAGAACAAGGGTGAATGCCTGATTAAAGAAGCTCTCAATAAGAATGAATGCATGTATATAGCGTGTTATTGATCGTTTTGTAAGATTGAATAATTCTCTGGCCTTAAAAAAACATCCCTATGTTTTCATAATTTCGTTTTCAACATTTAAATTTTCTTATCCATGGGGATTTAATTACGTGCATCATTGATTTCAGAAAAATAAAATCTCTAAAATGCTATTTTACCCAATCCGTCTTTAGTTATAAAAATGTCCAGATCATGAATTATACATTAGCTTATAATGCATTCAGTTTGACAGAAGTGTCGTAAGGACGAATAAACAACCTGTATTTGCCTAACGCGAGACACTTTGAAGTTTCGCACTTGAAAACTATCCGACATTTGAAAATACACTAGATGCATTTATTTTCATATTTTATTAGGATTTAACGTTTTTTATAATCCTCTCCGCGATTTAACATGTCATGAGATACGGCGCACGTGCTCTTTTTGATTATGCTCTACTCAAATTGTGTAATAAAGTTGTCGACTAACTCGAAGGTGCAAATACTAGATAATATAAGAAAATATGCATGGAATACATTCAGCAAATCTTCAACTATGCCTCATGAAATCTTGATCACTTCTCCTTACATGACAATTTTGTTATCGTAACTGGTCGTAAATATCACACATAATACATTGTGATACATTATTGACAGTTCGACCGATTTTTATTCGATCGATTTATGTGTCAGACATATTTCAGCGACATATGTAAATGACAATTAAAAAATTTTCACCCATAAAATTCGTTTAGGTATAGCAGACCATTCGTCAAGAAATGACGATCGATAAATATATTTCACAAATATTAGAATCACAACAACGGAAATTAATGGTAATCGAGATGTTCAAAACATTCCTTGTTTCTTCACCCCTCGGGCATCGTGTGCATAATGAGTGCACAACATTTTCTTTGTGTATTAAACCACATTCACCAAGGTGACGTAAGAACCTAAAAAATAAATGCCGGATAAACTTCAACAATAAGATTAATACAAATATAATGGATATTTCAATGGCGGATATCGACCATCGCCGATAATCCCGACAAATTTAACGGTTTGATTTCCCCACTTCTTCAATCCGACAACTACTATAATAAAAGAATTCGAAAGAACTTGAATGATGGATGATGGAAAACATTTTCCTGATTCTTTATACAAGTTGGTATAGGAAAGATCGGATTATTGCAACAGGTGTGCTTATATATATATATATATATATATATATATATATATATATATATATATATATATGGTTAGATTCTAATTCATTTTTTATCGAAATTTTAATAAAACACCCCAATATGGTAACGTATTAAACATATCTATAAAAATTCCCTTTCACAATTAATGAAAAAAATGACACAAATAATAGATTAATAATATTTTAGAATTGCAGTAATATAAATGAAGTGAAACATTTTATAGATTTTTTATAATATTCATAAAAATTTTAATCAGAAACTTCGCCTTCCGCGCTAATTATTTAATTTGTACGAACAATTTTGTAATTTTTCAATATATAGACCCATTTTATTGTGTTCCACTACACGAAATAACCTCGCCTTCATAATTCTGTGTGCCTTTTGACACTTAATTGAAACAGACTTGACATGTTGTTTGAATGTAAGTTCAAAATCAAAGTTAATTCTTATTGAAATGTATCAATTTGGTCTTCTTTATACTTAGAACCAGTCCTAAGGTCCGCAGGTTGGAACAGACCACCTCCACACCCTTTTCCAAGAGA
>JAPYZR010005043.1:0-11329 GCA_030522945.1 Trichopria nigra
GCTGCTACTATTTGTTCGTTTTATTATATTTTTGAAAATTTCGAAAAAAAGTGTAGCATTCTTTCAATGTAAAATTTTAAGTAAAAAATATGGAAACTCATTTGATTAATTAATTACTTTTTGATCGTATATTTTTTGTAGTATACGTATTGACAAGTTTGATAAAGCTTGATATTACACGATAAAATGTGAAAAAGCAAGAGAAACCCATTCGGTTTTTTGAAGTATGCTTTAGAATCCAAACGCAAACAAATGTAATATTTTTATTATATTGGTCAGTGTAAATTCACGTATAAAGAAATTTATGCAAATAATTTCTGAAGTAAAATGCGCATTTTGTGGCACTCTTTTACGAAAACGAACGTACTTGAATGAATCGAATACTGGTCATAACGGTTGGAAGGTACTAAATGAAAAAAAAAAACGAGCGACGATTGTTCTTATAATTCATTTCTACCGTAATAATCTACAGATATAACGGATATCGCACGACTTTACGGTCCAAGTGATTCCGATCCGATTCGATTGATAAACTTCCACAAATACGTGCCCCGATTATCCGTGCACAATCATTGTCAATGTTGAAAGGACGCGTGTATTTTATGGAAAACGAATGGCTTTGATAAAATATCGCTTTATTCCGCGACCATATATATTTCGATGAATCGCGACTATATACATATATATGTAACTCGTCGGAAACTTTGTCCTTAATATCTTCTTTGGAAATGTGTGATTTTGGCGGCAAAAAAGAAACACACCATTTTTATCATTTATTTTTTCCCTGTATTTCAATTTCTATTGTACATTTCAAAAGCAGACATTCTTTTTCAAATTGTTCCCATCCAGCTTTTTCCGTTCACTTGTCTTTATATTCATAAAATGTTCTCGAATTTGACAGTCAATTTCAGTAAATTTTAAATATGTATACTTTAATGAAAAATTCCAATAAGATGTATACATTATCATTTTTAATTTTGGTAATTCAGATTTTTCGTTCGACACCTTTGGTGAAAATTGGCTTTTTTTAATATTGGCACTCATGACATCCCAGGAAGCACATTTTTGAAAATAATGTAACAATTACGTAACAAATATGTAACAGTTACGAAACAAGTAAAATTCGTGTAGCTGTTACTTTCAATATTTGCAGGTAGTCTTGTTCAATTCTCCAATAAGGTCAAGAATTACGGTGATTATTCGTAAATGTCAAAAACAATCCGCCAGAAAAATGTTTAAATGGAAAAAGGGAAATTTCGCCAAGTTTTCTTTTTCTACGGATAAATCGTATTAAATCCATTAATCCGCATTATTATTATCAAAGAGCATTTAAAGCGGATTCGCGCATCGCCTTTGGAATTCCATTAAAAGACAAAAATACAAAAGGGCCCCCTTTTGTGCCTGCAGGAAAAAGGCAAGGAAGCACCTTGAGACAACGGCGAAGCGAACGACCGCCAGTTTTAAAGTTGAAGAGCGGGAAATTATTTTTTAATTTCATCCGCGTCACCCACGAGCTTGTAAAGGGCGGCCGGTTCGCGCTCGAGAGATAATGCGAGACCCGGCGGGAAGTTCGGCGTTAAAAAGTTTGCCGTCGGCTTTGCCGAGATTTTGCCCCAAAACAATTTCCAAAAGTGCCGTATTATAATCTGCTCGTCGACGTCGGATGGAGCCGGCATCGCCGAAAAAGAATTTCGAATTTCGCCGCCCCGATATATATGCGCGGATTCGTCGGTTCTTATGCCCGCAAAGATGAAATTTCAGGAGGAAACTTTGAAATTGACCTTTCATTGTTGGATAAGCCTGGAGATATGTGGGAAACGCGACTGCAAGTGCTATAACTTCCGGCGAAAATTTCGATATGACATGAGTTGATTTTGGAAGTGAGATTGAGTTTTCTTATTGATTAGAAATGAATTTTTATTTTAACTTTTAGAAGACAAGACTGGCCCTAAAAGAGGTACTGAACAATGAAAAATAACATTTTCAACAAAAATAGCGAAAAAATCCTGGAGGCATCCTTGACCATCAAAAAGCTCATTGAAAGTTCAAATTTTTATTCAACGTTCCTTTGACTTTTCGAGAATATAATATATGTAGGTATGTGTGAGAGTCCATAGTGAATATATACTGTAAAGAGAGAGCGCATTAAAATAACCTATAGAAATGTCTTGGGCCAAAATATAGAAGCAAAAAATTGAACTTAAATCGATCTTTTTCAAGATGATGACGTATTCAGGATTTTTTATTCGTGATTTATTCACACCCAATAACCCTTCCATCAATTTTTTTGCATTGACCTTTTTCATGCAGATGGGTCTGGTCCCTTTATTAGGGACCATCTATACTTGATCGGAGACCCGTCCAAAGTTATACATTCAGTTTATAAATGAATTGCACGTTTTAAAAGAGGTAGATTTGCAATGAAAATTTGCCGTCCATTATAGGTTAAGGAAGCTTAATAGGTTAATAGCAACTTTGTACAAAATATATTTATTTTTAGAAAAATGATGGTAAAACAGGTTTTCAATACACAATATAGGTTTTAACCCATTATCCATTATCGCCTAAAATCATGGAATTTTCGAGTGTGCTCTTTCGTTTTTCGGTGTCAAAATTGCTTGGCAGATTAATTGAAAAAGGTATGGAAAAATAGGAAACATTTTTTTAAGTTCATTTTTTAATTACCCTTTTAAAAATGTCGGAAACTGAACAATTTTTCTCTATAATTCTGATTTTTTACTTTATGTCGAGTGATAATAAAATGTAAAATCACATAAGAGGCCTGCAAAATGAAAAAGTTCCGTTCTTAGTCGCGTACGTCATGAATTTTTGGATTCTGATAATTATCATGACGAAATTATTGATTTACCAAATCCAAATAATTCTGGAGGTCAGATGCAGAATCTGATGTTGAACAATTTGTTGTCGGAAATAATGATCGTTACAAAGATACAGGAAATCTGTTTTCACAATTACTCATAGTATTGTCGATTTGTAATTGAATTTTTCCAGGAAAATTACAACCATTTTGACCACCTACGTCCATGTTTTGGAACGGATATCGTCATCCAGGATGGACATGGAAAAATTGATGAAAAGAGTGTTTTTGTAATATTTTTTAAAAATAAAATCCACCATATTGTTTTTCCAACGCATGGAAAAACAATTTTGATTACATAGCACCAACACATAAAAAAAAATAGTAAAATGTGTAGGTTTCGTCGTGATATTTTTCAATACAAGAATGAGCTAAAAATTCCCTGATTTCTTGGTCGTTACAATTTGAAATTCTCGTTTTGTCATTTATATGGTTAGGACTAAAGCTCCGTATAGTTCAGTAAAAGAAAACGCATTAAAAAAAAATCAAAACACGAATTAAAGTGAATTCATTTTTAGTATTTTGAATTCATTTTAATTCTCTTTAGCTTTTTTTTTTAATTCGTTTTTGAACTTTTGATGCACGTTCGTTTGAACAGTCTTTGTTATAATTTTTTTACAGAACATCGAAGTAAAATTATCGCACTTGGACTATGTACATGACAGAAATATTATGTCTACAACAATCAATCCGTATATATATAATCGAGTTCAGTCAATTACTCGAGGGTCTATCACTCCTGGTCTTTTCTACACGAAACAAGTCGAATTTATAACCACTAAAATAAGGACTTATTAAATAGAATAAAAGCGATAAATAAGGATTAAAATGTATAAAAAAGATTGAATTTTTTTAATTACGAATACTTCCGAATTCTTATTAATCCTATTTTTTGATGTTTTAAACATTTTTTTACCGTATAATACGGTCGACTTGCATTTTCTCTAATGTAGTAGAAAACTGGTCATTATTGATTTGGATTCAGCGATTAACATTCTCCCTCACGGGAGAACCTCACGGTTCATTAACGTAATGACATTTCATGGCTATCAATGTCATTGAATCAAGAAAATTTTTTGAAAAAAAGAATAAAATAAAAAAAGAACGTACAAATTTTAGAAAAATGACCGTTGATAAAAAAATTAACGAATAAGAATATTATGGTGACACAATAGAGAAAAATGTATGAGAATAAAAATAACATTTAGTATTTCATTGCATTCTTGAAAAACATTGACAGTTTTACCTGTCACCTATAAAATTCTACTTAAATGAAGTGAAATTTTCATGACCCACCCTATCAAATGAAAAAACGCTGGCGCTAACTAGGGCCACGATTAATTACTACTAGGGTAAAAATCGATTTAAGAAAATATTGATTCAGACTCAAAACTCAAGTTTAACTTTAAACGCTTATAAGTGATTAAAAAATGAATAAATTAAGATATTATATTGAATTTATCACTCGGTGGTATTAAATAATTAGTGGAGAATCAATCGATGAACCGAGTCAAAGTACAATTCTTTTAATTATCTATTTCAGCGACGTTTCGATAGTCTAGCTATCATCATCAGGCTGATAAAAAACCTAATCCTTCGAATTCTCGTCATATTATAAAAGACCGAGATGAATAAATAATTAAATGAAAAGGAGAAATCTTTTCATATGTCAGTTAGTTCTATGTAGCATAGTCAATATGTAGCATAGTCATTATGTATATTCAAAAGAATTGGACTTTGACTCGGTTCATCGATTGATTCTCCACCAATTATTGAATAAATTAAGAATTTCACGACAGAAAAAGATTTTCATGTTGGAAAATTTAACATTTACGCGACGACTAAGATTTTCAATTGATCATTGTCAACGTTTGCAAATGTACACGTATCAATGGAAACGCGTTTGAATGTAACATAAAAATACAAATTTTAATGTAGATAAATCACATGTATATCGAAAGAGACGTTACGAAAATAAGTAACGACCAAAATTCTAGTGAAAGGAACGAAAGAATAGCGGCGCGGCACAGTAGGAAGCAAAATCCATTTGAGAAAAATCAAAACTGACGTGATCTGTCGAAAGTGAAGTTTGCGCTCCCGTGAAACACGTGTGAGATTTGCACAGTTTATTTACAATTTATTATTTATATATTTTTAAACATTTTCCGGAATTTTTCAACGTTACATCACATAAATCCTCCTGATACGCCAAATCTATTTTCTAAATGTATTTCGAATGTTTCTGACGATTCGAGCATTCAATCTCGTTTCCAATTGTATGTTTGAAAAAGGGCAATTTTTGCCCAAGCTGAACCGTGCAAATGTAATTGGCCAATGGTATGTCACAATATTCAATGATAAAGAAACCCGTCTTCAAGATTATTATTGCATTTAAAACGTCGCTAATCTCTTATCAAGTATAGACAGATGTTTCGTTAAAACTTTTTAAAAATGTTTTGAAAAAACCAGAATAGAAGTGAGACGTCAAAGCTCCGTCAAAGCGGGAAACAATAATACGGGCCGATGGTCATCGGTGATGATCGCCAATCGGGTTTGATCGAGGAATGGTGTAAAGCTCCGAAGAAGCTCGCGTGCCAACGGCGAATTGAGACGTAGAGCTTGCGGGCGCCGTCGTAAAATTTACATTTGCTCGGGGTCTAATTTGCGCCGCGGAACTTTCGAAGGATTCCATCGAAAACCGCGAACGCGACGCTTGCGAAACCTGTTGCGGAACCGCCGGCGAAAATCGCAAGCCAAAAGGGTTTCGTCCGCTATCGAAACCTACCTACCCTGGGTTTCCGCACCAATGATCAAATCGATATATATCTTATAAATTTACCATACCGTCATTCGCCTCCTCCGACACGCTAGACGCTCACTGGTTGCCTCGTCCGCCGGCTCGGGATGCAGATCCTGGACACTTTTGGTTTCACCTTTTTTTGGCGAAGTATTAATCCTGATTTTTTTTTATTTTAGCACTACTATTCACCACTTCGTAATCGTCACTTTTTGCACTTCTGGATTTTTTTTCCTCCTTTTTATCTTTCTTTCTTTCACTAATTCAACTATATCAACTTCTACTTGACATGCAACTACGTCTACAACTACGACAACGATTCAGGAGACAAGGCTCAGCTACCATTCTACGTAGATTCGTTGGAGGAAAGTTGGAAAACTCAAAGTTGGAAACACTGAGAGCAGACTCGAAACAATTAGGAGTATATCCCTTTACGATGTGGTTTTCAATTAAGATGCGAAAGCCCCGGAAATACTTTTAAATCACAACTTTGAAATCGGGAAAGCTCGTGACGATGCTCGGAGGTAGACCGCGAGAATTATGCACTAAAGCTCAATTGCAAGTCCCGAATCATTATCAAGCGATCAAAATCTAAAATTGCACAACAGAAGCAAACAGCGAGAGGCAAAGGGATGAATTTTGATTTTCTGATAACAAGCAGGCTGCAAACAATGTCGGAAGCACTTTTTCGCGAAACACCAAAAAGCTCGAAAACGAAAGGAACCGCGATTTCCATCAATCTGGAACCGGATGCCCACCTTGAAATTGGTCGCAGTTGTGTCTCGCGTGCACGATACGAACAAAGAATTCAAGAGCATTTTTATCGTACTCGACGCGGGATTTAAAAAAAAATAAAGGGGTCGAAGCTCGAGCCCGATATGGCCCCGCGTCGGCGGGTTACTCTTTTAATCTTCTTGAGAAATAGCGAAACTCGAGTTCGCGTGCCAGCTTTCGTATCACGAGCTGCGTGTTTCGGACGGTTTGACGAATGGCACACTGGGGCAATCGTAGCTGCACATACGATTTTCCGCGCTGGATCGGCCTGGCAAGAGGGTGGGGAAAAGGGCCGGCGGGGCAGGAGGGGGGGCCGGGGGAGGGGGATGAAAATAAAATGATAAGATAAAGTGCGTAAACGGGAGCAGGGGGATGATGCTGATGACGAGGGGGAGGGGAGGGGGAGATAAAGAGTGACCGAAGAGAGTGAGAGAGAGAGAGAGAGAAAGAGAGAACCGGTAGCTGCTCACCTGGGGTAGAATCATGACGTGCGGCAGCTGGCGCGCCTCGCCGCGCACTGACTGCTCGGCACCTCGAGCGTCACCCCTAGCGCCTCCCACCCTACGAGAAATCCAGCTCTCTCTCTCTCTCCCTTACTGCCCTTCCGCAAGCACCCCCAAAAAAGGCTAAGACGCATCCTACTGGCACCCCTATATTACCCCTCCCTAAAGCGCACGCAGAATTTCTCGCTTTAAATGGTCTATTCATTTTTGGATCGAAAATCATCCTAAACTCTCCCCTTCGATCGACCGATTTCACGCATAAGAATATTACATGATTTTGTGGTACTTAATATTTAATTTCGTATGAAGGGCGCAAAATTTTATTAATGCGTTTAAAATGTCAAATTATATCTGTGCCGTTTTGCGGCCACGTGGGTTGAAAAACGTATTTTGGGCCTACTGTCACGAAACCATTTTTTTTCTTAACTTCCCGAAAATATCGATTTTTAAACGCATTCTTCGCCCTAAAAGAGTATATATTAATCATTATCATCAGGAATCGTTAGATAAAAAGAATGCAGTACTGCGCGAAATTTTGAAAGACAACACTATATAGCTGCACAGGGTAACGTTCGTAAAATCTTCCATTATCCCCCAAGAGAGGAATAAGAAACATCGTCCACGTTATTAACTCTATAGACGTTTACGCTGCACCTCGTAAAAATGAAGTACGACTTTTACGAACGTGAAGACACGTTGAGTGTAATCGGGAATCCGGAGACGACTGAGTGCAGTGGGAAATTTTTCAAATGTCACGGGGAAAAATATTATTCCGACGATTATTACCTTCAAATTTGTCGACGTACCCGTTTTACGAAGCTCAAGAATTGTCAGGGCGTTCGCCTTTTTCATGCTTGACGATCATTGCCACTTAAGAATAGCGAAGTCGAAAGACATTCTTCTTTCTTTTTGACCGAGAATTCCAATATTTCAATAGTGTAAAATGCAAATTGTGCGTTTCTATTATTTTTTTGCACCATTTTTTCATGAATTTCAAAATACAAGTCTCTCAAAAATACAAAAGCAAACAAATTTTTTCGTTGTAATTAGTAGGTACATATGAAATTATCCTGATGGTGAATGACGAACGAAAAAACACGTATAGCATTCGTTAAATATTACAAAGAGAGAAAGAGAGAGAGAGAGAGAGAGAGAGAGAAAGAGAGAGGACTTCGAAACTCGCCGAGTTATTCCAATTGTCCGAACACAAATCAAGATATCTCAGTTTATATGCAAAGAAACTAATTATCATCGTTACTATTATTATTGTTATTATTTTTCACTTGTTGAAAATGCACTGTTAATGACTAACAAATAATTGAATGACATAATGTAGTTCAAATGAACAATTTGTAGTTATTAATGAGATTCTCCCAACGAGAATTCGAATAACCTTGTCGACCTTGATATTGATGAGGTTCGAGTTCTAGATGATGACAGCACTGCTGGTACTGATGATAGCGATGATAATGGTTTTCCTATCGAAATTACCAAAGTTGCAGTGTTCGCTGCGAAAATCCTTGAATTTACAGATATCGGTGCGTTTATGCTGTGTCAAATTTCCAAAGCTAATTTGTCCAAATCAGACACAGATTGAATCGAATACATTGCATAGTCATCAAGCTGATCGTATCTGGATTATTGAACCCTCGTGACGACATGTAAGGCCCGTGTTCTTTTGACTTCATCAATAACTCGATGACGCTGTAACGTTTCTGTCGTATAGGACATTCACTGGTACAAAAACGTTAATTTCTAGATTTTCTTAATTATCAATTTTGCATCCAGTAAAATTTAATTATTTCAATTTTTTTTCAAAATTTGGATTAACCAAAATGTTTGGCAAATTTTAAACTTTGTTGATGTTTTTAATTTGTTACATTACATCTGGTTTTTAATAAAAATGTAACGTTACGTAGAAACGGTACATTATTGTGTCTGAAACGTTCCACTGTCACATGGAATAAATTAAACATCTCGAAAACATATATAATATGAAGTCATTGTATGCTGTATGGGTATAAACGTATGCATGCGAATTACTTTATAGTATATAGTATATTTAATATTAATTTTAATATACTATACTATATAATGCTCCTAAATGGACTTTTTACGTAACTTTATTCCGTCGTATCTTTATCATTTGAAACTTTTAATGATTTTTATACTCAGTTTGCGAAAGATTCGAGATTCACTTTATCGAACAAGCTATGAATGTAGAAATGTTTCAAAGTTGAAATAAAGGATTTATCAAGCGAAACTCGTGAATTCGCGTATAAACTCATAAAAATTTCCGAAGAAGCCCCCGTCAGTGGTATACATAAATAAGGCTGATAAGAGAGCCAATAGTAGAGATAAAGAAGGGACGGAGTCTGTACATGACTTTCTAGCGCCCGTACAATAATACTCTATTTTTACAATGTCTCAACGTTACGAGCTTTCGGGTTCAGGGAGATGTTCCCTTAAGGTTTCGAGAAGCTCGTATACCGTATTGTTGCGATGCGGCCGTCTCGCGGTCCGCCCTGATGCGCAAGATACGTCCCGACAGCTGACCGAGGTCAACACTATTTCGCCTTTCCGCTATTTCTCGCTTCGGTCAGGCTCAAAGAGGATAACATTCCGGGCTAAATATTATACAAATGCATTTCCATATACCAGTTGAGAGTCACTTCGATTTTATCAATTCGACAAGCTCCTATTTATTTCCTTTTTCATTTCTTTAAAGTGTCTTTTTTTATGAATTTTTCGTAAGATGTGACAATTATATAACGGTTGAAACGGTGAAATGATACTATATGATATATATGTCTAGACATCAAATATTTTGTTTACGAGGGGAATCCTGCCTCAAGGTGTATAAGCGGTAAAATTTGTTCGGTATATTTTGTCGTTCATTCAGTGACGTTATTTCATGAAGTGATTTCTTGAATGAAAGTGATTTCATGATACTTGCGACGTTCCTCTTTCATTTTGAGAACAGTGAATTGTCGACAAATGTTGACAAGTTAATTATTTTGTTTGGGTCGAAGTTAATTTCGTACAAATGAGAAAAACTTTATTTTATCTGAAATGCAAGAGAGTAATAAGGAAGTGGAATATGACATAAGATGAGGGTTGGTGGCTGCGTTCGTTTCGTTTTATTTATTCGATTCCCCATTCGGTAAATAAAAATAGTCAACAGTCGGTATTATTGCTGAAGAGATTCCATCCGATATATATCCTTCTTATTAATTTTATTTCCTGTTATTCGTCGATTGCTATTCCTACATATAATTATTTATGTTTGCTTAAATCTTATCACTTGTTTCTAATCTCTCTTCATGCATTCTACAACATTGTTTTTATTTATTTTTCTGTTTTTAAGTTTAATACGTTTCAATTGTTTCGATTCGTTGAAATATGTAAACAAGTAAATAAAAACAAAAGAATAATTAATAAAAGCACAAGGGAAGTAGATACTGTAAGATTGGAAATCGGTAAATTTCTACTACTAGAGGTTAAAAGTAATGAACGATAGAAAGAGACATTATTACCAATAATTAAAACCTAAAAACGATATAGAAAATTATATAATATTAAGGGCAATTTGCACGTTTTAAAATAAAATAAAATAAATTCAAAAAATAATATAAACGATATATAAAAAAAAGGAAATACACATTGTGAAAATAAGCTGCATAATCACATTAAAAAATACGTACTATACATTATTAAAATAAATGCCCTATTCTGCGTTAAATGTGCTAATTGAATAAGCGAATGTATGCAGTTAAAGCAATGACATCAACGAAATAAAATGAAGAAATACAGAAATAAAATGAAGAAAAAAAAAAAGAAATAAAATAACGAAACAAAAGAACGTATTATATACTGGGTGAAAAGCAATTAATAAAAGTTAAGATTGAAACAATCAAACGAAATACGCGAATCAAACGAAATCACGTGAAATACGTGAAATATACAAATGGACAACATGATCGTACAGAGTGAAGAATGAAATAAACGAAAACATGAAAGGAAGTAAACAAATGTAGTAAATTGAAAGAATTAAAAATTAAAGATTTTCAAACGAATGAAATAAATAACCGTGTGTTGATAAATTAATAAACTGAATGAACGAGGAAAGAATGAAGCAAATGAAACTGATGGACCAGCCAACGAGCAAGGCAAATGAAGGAGTATTCCTATTGTAAATTCATATCTGAGTAATAAATTAATTCTTCTTACATTTTCACAATACAAAAGCAACTCATTCTTTATATATTATTTACTAATTCGTCCATATGTATTAGGTATAATTACTTTTTTTGCTTTTTTATCCTTACATTTAATATTTATTTATTTATTATTTATGTCATATTCATGTACAGATAA
>JAPYZR010005045.1:0-11329 GCA_030522945.1 Trichopria nigra
TTCAGAATATTGCAAATAACACGAAATCTAGAAACATTAAATTTAAAGTTATTATGTATATAGTATATACTTTGTATAAAATATTCATAACAAAGAACATAGCAATTCGCAGTCGCGAAGTATATTGAATTATTGAGGCCCGAAGGGCCGAATCAAGACAATCTTGCGAGCGAAGCGAGCCGGGGGTCCACATATGAAGAGCGAAGTGTATGGCTCGGCTCTCATGCAACTACTAACACGCGTTGTGCTAATCTCTCACACTCATACATACGCCTATGATCGGGTCTACTAATGCTTACTTACTCTGCTCGCTCGGACTTGCTTATATCGATATATTACAATGGGGGATATAAACAACCCGATCAACAGGATCCAAGACACTGCCGGATCACGTACATCGAACTACCCTGATGAACCTACAAGTATTGCTGAACTGGCAAATATGATTTAGGTTTCTTTTGAAGCCACCAACGCACCATTGTCAGATATTAAGTCACAGATCAACAACTTTTCGGGACGGATGGATAATATGGAATCCTAAATTCAGTCTTTATTGGTTCTTAACACCAAGGTCTCAGATATCGATGATAGACTAGAAGAATCAGCTCCAAATTTGAATATTGATGTCGACGACTGTGCGGACGAAATCGAGGACAGAATATCGAGGTCGTGCAATTTGATGGTTTATGGCATCTCTGAATCTAATCCTCCTAATGACCTTAACGCGGACCTTCAATGAATAATGGATGCATTTGTTGCTGTCAACAACGTTAAATCACGTCGATGGTAATACGCCGCATTCGTCAACTTTCCAACAGCAAGTCTCGTCCGATTATTGCTACACTCCTTTCTCGTGAAGAAGTCCATCGCGTTGGGAAGAACCGAACTCATCTCAAGGGATAACAGTATCAACGGACAAAACTATCAAACAGAGACAGCATCTATCTATGCTAAAATCGGAGTCTGATGCATTCAGTAAGTTCAACATTTCAGAGTCCAAAGTAATAAGTTACTTCAGAAACAAACCTGTACTAATTACCTCCACCAAATCTTTAACTGCTATTTCCGATGTGTCCGGTATTAATTTTCGTTAATAAACGCTGCAATAACTTGACTATATACTATCAGAACGTAAGATCACTCTACAACAAGATCAATTATTTTAAAAGCAATCTCCATTAATTACTGATCATGCCGGATATCTTACTGTTCACTGAGACATGGTTGAAGCCTCATGCGATGGACTCTGAATTGGCGTTATCAAATTACATCATTTACCGTCAAAATCGATCACCTAAAGTATCGCTACTCGTGGGGGTGGCGTATTGGCTGCCTTTAATAAATCGATCCATGTCACCCGGCTGCATCCTGCAACATATCTGGAATCGTTATTTCTTCAGTTTAAAGTTGCAGCAGCCCGTTATATCGTAATTTTAATCTACATTCCACCTGCATCCAGCTTTGAAGTCTTTGAAGAATTTCTGTCGACGGTTGAACGACTGTCAACACAGTTGCCGGACCATGAGCTCGTAGTGTGTGGTTACTTCAAGCTACCTTTCCTTCGGTGGTAAAATAATCCACTTTCTAAGGAGGTCCTCAAAAATTTATCAGTCGATCGTTAAAGATGTGCCGAGTTGGTCTATCAGTCATTTTCTTTTTGGGGGCTATCCCAACTTTTTAATGAGCACGAGGGCAAAGGGTATTCTATGGACCTTTTATTTGCATCGAACACGCATGTCAGTAATCTTCATCTTAAAGATTAGCTAATGCAAGCGGACGAACTTCACGATGCCTTCTTCACCCGCATGGTTCACCTTCTTCGACGTAGTTACTCCGAATTCTCGAATCAACAGAATAGAACTTTAATTTTTGATTACGTTCGCGGAAATTATGATCAAATTGTAACTGCCATACAGGATACGAACTGGAATGAAGTTTTAAATAATTCTTATGTCGAAATATGTGTGGACAAATTTTATACCACGTTATTAATATGTTTATTCCTCGAAAGAAAATTTTTTCCAGCACGTATCCTAGATGGTATTCTAATGAACTGAAGAAATTAATGAGCGACAAAAAATCGTCACATATTAAATGGAAATCCTTCGTCATCCAAAACGTCTTGCACCGTTTCTGTACTAGTGTATTGAGAGCAGATGGCGCATCAAATTTTGTTTCTAACTACAGCATCGGCTCAAGGCTTAAGACGGCAAAACCGTACGTAAATGCATAGTAACATTAGTAACGATAGAAGTACATGTAACGCGTTCTTACCAACCCTGGAACCCAATATATATACAACATTTTTGGTTACAATATACATATATATTGTAGTTATTTTTTTAACTCCTATTATTTTTAAACACGGAATGGTACCAATATACTTTTTAAATCGTCATGGATAAGAAAAATACATTTTTTATTAATATCTTTAAATAACCTCCTTACTGAATTTATTCAAATATTTATTTTACATAGACATAAAAGCTAATCTCGAGGGAGAAACACTTGGATCACATGGTACTGGGGAAGGCGAAGAGTTTTTGATGAATAACGGCAGTCGCGACACATCGCATAGTGATATACAAAAGCTCCAACAGCAATTGCAAGACATCAAAGAGCAGGTATAAACCTCTGAATTAATTCGCCTGACCCAAGACAGGCAATTATTACTCGGCCGGTTTCGATTTTCTGGTACATTTTAATTTTTTCAGAAAACTGCTCACCGATTAAAAAAATAGTTCTCATATTAACCGCAACCTATATGACTATATTTCTTTAATTCCGTCAGTCAATTTGATTCGCCATTTATTAGAGTATGTATGTATGTACGTATGGACCTACGTAATCGCGATAACACATGTAGACGAACGAACAGAATAACTTCCGTAACCTGTTTTTGGAAATGACCACATAACAGAATGAACTGATTAGATATATAGACTTTGGTACACATCCACGCTGTGAAACATTTTAAAATTCGATCATTTCAAAAAAATGTCGAACTTTTTTACATTTTTTACTTTTTTACATTTAACATTCTGCAAGTCACGAACAGAACGTCGTATCAACATGATTTTTATTTAAACGTATAAAAAAAAAAAAAAAAATCATGTACCCGAAGTAATGAATGTGGCAGTGTAAGCACACGGAACAAAAAATCCTGTTATATTCAACCTTTTTATCACTATGTGATGAACGAAAAGTCCGATCAACATGAATTATTTTGTAAGTATACAGTTATATACACCCGAAGCAATGATTGTCATTATATTGGTTTCGCAAATAAAATGGAGGCCTACTAAACTAAAAACCAGATATTTGGAACCTTTTTTTAGTTATCTCATGAATGAAAAGTCCTATGAACCTGGAATTTTTGTTGTTAAACATGCAGTTTCATACACCCGAAATAATGATTGGTGATAGAATTGTTTCGAAAACAAGATGGCAGCACATGGAATGAAAAATCCTGATATTCTGAGCTTTCTTGTAGTTATTTCACGAACCAAAACTTCGATTAACAAGAATGTTGTTTCACTAATGCAGTCTCTGTATTGCAATTTTTACGGAATCCTGACTGTTGGAGATCCAAAAGTTTTTTGGACAATCAGCGCATCCAAAAGTTTAGGTTTAGCGAGGTGCGGAAGAATAGCCTCCGGTCTGGTATGAGCTGGAGTCACCTGAACAGGTCTTTTATTAAGAAGGCTTACTAAGCTTCAAAAGGACAGGATATTCACCAGTAGTGATTGACGAATTATAGATGTATGTTAAACACGCTAATACCCTGATAGAAAGCAGAATGTACGCGAAATGTAAGAAAAGTTGTCATTAAAATGTATCGAAATAGTTAATAGCTGTACGGGGGACATACATTAACCGTAATTTGGACCCTTTAAGAATAAAAGAAACCGTACGTCAACTGTTACATAGATGTTGACGTTAATTTGTATTAGCAAGGTAGTGAGTGCTAATGATTAAATTTGAGGAAAAAGTGAGTATCGGGTTATTGAATAAATACATAATGTTTTTCGCGGAAACACACACACACTTGCCTAGGTATAAAAACTCTCACGGAGTTGAGAGAAAGGCAGGGGCAAGCGCATCTTTAAATGAAACACTACACTATTTATAAAGTAATCATTTATAGAAACGATAAAATATATATTTATATATATATATATACAAAGAAATCCCGTAGAAACGAATTCGCGACGCAATCGAACCGCCGCGAGGATTCTTTCGAGAGAGAGCTCTCTTACCTTAAACTAACGGTACAAAATTAGCCGGTGTATCAAGTCTTCTCAATCTTATCGTGGATGCATCCCAAAATCACACCCAAACACACACGCGCCTTACAATTGTTGCAATATCCAACGCCCGCAACTCCCGGTGTTCGGACAATCACAAATGCACTGCCTAAGCAGCAAATCCAAATCCACAATGGATAGAATCCCGATGAGAAAAATTCTATCGCAACCGTATGTCCTTCCTCTTCCGATGGCTCGATGCGCCTTTGATCAACGCTCGGCCGCTCCGCGGCAGATAACTAACTCAAGCGCGAAGATTCGAATTACTCTGCCTTGTGAAACACCTAAACAATAGGAGTGATGTGGATCTCTCATTAAAATCCATCAATGCAACGCCCCTTCGAATTTGATTGCTCTAATCATATGGCATATAAAAAGTCGACGCAGTCGCAAGTGCACGGTAAGACGGGACTTCATCCAGTACCTCTTGAGAACAAGGCGGGTGCGACATAGTAACTTCAGTGTAGTATTCATTAATTTCAGTTGCGGTAAGGTATTGCTAGGCAGATTGGAATTTTGATTCCAGTAGCCCCATTTGTCGAATAAAGGCTCATGTTTTTCTTGGGTCGCTCATATTTGTAATAGATTTTTTCCTAAAATCTTCCTTAGCATAACCCAAGAAAAGTTTGAGTTCCGATTGAGCAACGTTCGATATTCATCAATTAATCGTTGACTACCTATGCGCTTAGCTGCACTATTGGTACGATCACGGATTTTAATTTGTTCGTTAAGGTTATCATCACTTAACGATGGCGCTGGTAGACGGGGAGTAGCATATGTTCGCAACGGAGCACGTGTGTCCAGTGCACCTGAAATATCATTATTGAAAATTGACCGAGCTTCATTTATAGATAAAGAATCTTTCAGAGATTGCGGCACTTTTAAAGGTAGGTGTAAGTGTGGAAACAATGTCCGTATTCAATAAAGCAACGGAGAGCAAAGTATATATGGTATTAAGAATCGTACTATTGTTTGTGGTTTCCATGGCGTTAAAAGCAGGAGAAAATGTACTATCGTCGATATGTGAATCGGAAGTGATAGGCGAGAGGGGAGTAGTTATTAACAGTGTAGATTACGACGAGATCGGAGAATTGTTGCCAGTAAGGGATGATAGATGGGATTGAGAGTGGCAGATGTAAACAATCTACGGTTCAAGGAGGTGATGTATGTACCTTCTTGTGTACAGTTTAAAAATGTACGAGCGAATGAACGTAAACAGCAATCGAAACTTGGTTTATTTTGAGCGTAAAGACCTGCACAGCTTTTATGAAAGGTCTGCGAACACGTGGCACGTATGCTTTCGGACTATCGACTTTTTAGATTTGCAGCACTTTGTCAATGACCCTTCGCTATTACCACGAAGCTTGCTCGGTCGAATATACGACACAAGCACCAAAGAGTTTTTTGTCGAAGAGTCAATGGCAGTTATACACTCGATGATCGGTGATAACTGATCGTCTTGATGAGCATAAATAACAAATGTAAAAATGGTTTTTCTGTAACCTGCAGGTTTTGAAAAAGATAAAAAATACTTCAATAAATTTACGACCTGCAATGAACGGCACCTCTGATTTGGAATATTGCAAAATATTACTTGTAGACTTAATTATGAACAGATCTAACCAAGTTCTTGAAGCAGAAATGATAAGTGGAATTTGACCGAACGTAATTTAAATATATTGCAATTGATATCTCCTATAATAATGTGATTATTATAATATTATAAGTAACATTACTTTAGACCGACAATGTACAACCGTGGTAAGAAAAGATATTTACCGGTAGATATCTCGCATATAATAAATTCCGGTATGTTTACCAACAACGTTTATATGCATCCCTTACAGGACAACACATCTAACATATACCTCACATACTACATGCACAACACAATCGACCCCATGAACGGTCAAATCGGTGGTCTAGCCGTAGCAGGATCATCATATAGCGTTCTGTAATAAACGCACGGCGTGCCGATCACGGAAAAACCATTCACGTGCCGACTGATGTTGATAGCAGCAAAAAATTGAAACCTTCGACAGCAATGTTTATTTTCCGAATTTATATTTTAAAAACAAATTCAGAAAAAATTTTAATTTAGATTGATATTATTTCTTGTGCATTTTTAAAATAATTATTCACTAATAATTATTAAATTCAGAAAAACATTGGCGGACGGGGATTCGAAAACGCGACTTGGTAACGTTCAGTTTAAGAGGCCATCACGCTAACCACTTCCCTTCGGTTTCTTTCACTTGCATACTACGACGCTTACACAATATAACATCCTTAGTCAATTCACCAGACAAGAGTACAATAAGCGATTTTGTGGTGATCGAGTTAACTTCATTGTCTCGACGATTTACTTCACGCGTTAAAATGACGTTTGAAAACAAATGTTCCACTTCTAATGCTACCAGAGGTTTGCGCACTATTTCCTCATTGCTCATCATAACATTTGTCGGTATATTAGTAATGATGGTTTCAGGTGGAACGTATGCAGGGGCAGTGGCACGAGAAGCTTCAAAGGTCGCTTGTAAATTAGTTATATCATTTCTCAAGAACGAGATCGCCCATTTAGAATAAAGAAGATTGCAAATAATCATAATTAGTGTCAAACGATCAAAGAATTTTTCAGCGGAGTCGAGTTTTTCTGAGTAATGTTGCGCACTCTGGTTCGTGGTACTGCTGGTGAGAATGGCTTAGATGTCTCCAATTGCGTTAGATTAAGGGGGAAAACCACTCAAGTATTTTTTTTTCGCTTAAATGGTGCCTAAGGGTCATAAAAATAAAATACAACATCGTTTATACCGTGGAAAATTTTTTAAGTGCCTGCATTTCGATCCCGACCGAAGCCACCTGCTGCGCGCTCGGAGCAGGTATAAGACTAAAATAAATTTACATCAAGAATGACAGTGATTCTGTGAATCATTACTGAAAAGGGACAAGAATAAGCATTTAAGACATGAGAAAAGGCGAAAATCAACAAGTAAGCGACCGTTCGACCGATCTCATATGGAAACATCAGACGATGCGAATGTTAGGACATCTGCAAGAAAATTGAAAGACTCCGGTGATGACTACTGTATTTTAAACTTTATTACTGTTTTTGCGGCTATTTCGAATTCTGTTTTGTGTAAAGTATGTAAATCAGAAGTAACATTTACAGAAAGTACAAAACGTGGCTTAGGCTTTAAAATTATCATTTCTTATTCAAACTGAGCTAAAAAGGACGTGCCAAGTTGCCCACTTATTGACAAAAGCTACGAAATTAATCGCAGTATTATTCTGGCAATGCGGATGCTTGGCGTCGGTCTGAATGAAACAAGGAAGTTTTGCGCGTTTATGGATTTACCAAGGTTGATTTTCTAATCATTTTACGACAAGGTAGTAAAAACGATTTCTATCGCATCAAAAACCGTTTGTGACAAAAGTATGAATAATGCAGCTGACTTTGAAAAGAAAAGATCAATTGAAAAAAAAACAAGAACATGAAATAAGTGTATCTGGTGACGGAACGTGGCGAAATCGCGGATTTTCATCGTTCATCTTAAGTCTACTTGGCTGGTAGAGCGAAAAAGTAATCGATTACGTAGTAAAATCCAAGTATTGTAAATAGTGCGAGCACTGGAAGAAACAATTAGACACCGAAGAATTTGAGGAATGGTTTGCAAATCACGCAGACGAGTGCGATGCGAATCATGAGGGATCTGCCGGAAAAATGCAGGTCGACGCAATGATCGAGATGTTTCATCGTTTAGAAGAATTGTATAATGTTAGATATGCCAATTGCATATGAGGTGGCGATTCCAAAACTTTCAAAGTTGTTTTGATTCTGATCCTTATGAAAATTTTACTGTTACAAAAAAAGAATGCATAGATCACCTTCAAAAGCGTATAGGAATTCGTTTACGTAATTTAAAAAAGGAAAATTAACCGGAAAATTAATCGACGAATTGTCGATTTATTACGGCCTGGCGATATGTCGAAACCACGACTCAATCGAAAAAATGCGGAAGAGCATTTGCGCAACTCTTTATCATAAGATTTCTACGGACGAAAATCCGCAACTTGAACAATCTCCGTCCGATGAAGATTTGTGGTGCTCATGGCAACGAATGAATGCCACCAATACATTGTAAGAACATCATCATAAAATACCAATTTCCGAAGAGGTATTCGAAGGCATAAAACCAATGTATGACAGAAAAAAAGACGAGTCTTTCAATGCAACAGTGTGAGCAATGGCTCCCTAAATCAATGTCTAGTGGCAAGACAATTCTGGATATCGTCACACATATTGCTATTTGTGAATACAACGATAGAATGACCCCAATTATGGAAATTATGCAGACATTGGGAATAAAAATCGGACGAAATTGCTACAATTTCTGCACTGAAGCCTACGAACGCCGCGTAACACTGGTTGAAACGATACTGAATGACGCAGAAAAATTGGCTAGGCTCGCGACGAAATCGACCAGAAAGGAAGAAGATAAAGACAATGCCAATATTGAAGGTTCATTATACGGGGCAGGCATAGCAAATTAAAGGTATACAAGATATTTCTATGATTTTTAATAAGAAAAACTTTAAACGCGTTTTTCTCAAAACTAGTTTTTTTAACACGACCGGAAACACAACTCGCCCAATTCGTTATCGATTGACTTGAAATTTTGAAAGTATCTTTTAAACAAGATTATCTAGAGAATGATGTAAGGAATTTTTTTATGTTGCATATTTCATTTGTTATAAACAATTTAGTGGCAATATTTTGGCGCAAAAAACGACGATTTTTTTAAATGTACACCATTTTTGTGAAAAGTGATATAAAAAAAATCCATGCATCTTTCTCGAGCTTTTGGTATGTAAAATAACAAAATTGCATTTTTTTTGCAGAGTCAAAATTGGAGGAAAAACGTTTCCGGCCGCGAGGCTCTACATTTATGGCGTGCGTTTACCTACACAGCTGCTATTTTATTTTCAATCGCCATCAGAAAAATTGTATACAGTCTTCTAGGTCTACTTAATAAAGTCTCCTAAATACAATTTTCATTTCTTTCTTTGTTAAACTTAAAAAAAATCTTGAAATTAGGTTACTTTTCGACGCTACAGAGTTGTTTTCCACCCCTTTAAAACAGTTCGAACATATGATAACAAAAGTATCATTATGCAATAGCTTTCCACAATTTGAATTGTGCTTAATAATTGTTTGGATAGGCTCATGAACCGTACGCGCCACCATGCGCGCAATCTGTGTGAAGTAGAGGTAAGTCAGCGTAAGTCCTTCAATATAAACGTGACTCTTACACTACTATATATTTAAGCGGTAGCGAAATAAGGTAAATTGCATTCATTGGGGCACGTGGACCGTACACGTCACTGCGATGCGCCTCCCTCAAGTCGTAAATTTGTGTTACGTAAAAATGTTGACTAACACCAATGCAAAATACACCGACACTCAAAAAAAGTTACTCACTCCAACAGCCGTAATATATTAAATGAATATGCTTCACTTTTACCAGGGCTGTAATCATAGCCTGGCAGAGATGAAGAAGCGAAGAATACCTTCGTATTCCCTCGATGATCACTAGTCAGCAGTCTGAGTTAAGACCGTTAAGACCAAATGTCAGCTTTGTACAATCACATCATAGTACTTCTCAACTACCTGCTCATGTGGTGCGCGCGACTGCATGGGTATTGGTGTCGTCGCCGACTCAACGCAAAGCGAAGGTGCGCGCATTATTGGACCAAGGGTCAACCCACACCTTCATATCTCGCGAAGTCGCGAACGCTCTGCGTGCCAAAACTCATAGGACCTCCGTCACTATCACGGGAATCGGCCAAAGTGGATCCGGGAAGGTGAACGAAACCGTCGCGTTCACGGTCAGTAATGTCAAAGACAACTCGGTATCAGTATCAACTGATGCACTAATAATGAACGCACTGACCTCTTATGGCCGCATCTACGTAATCTCCAATTGGCTGACGGATGTCCTCATTATTGGCGCAGATCTGTACCTCTACGTGATTCGCGAAGGTATACGTCGCGGACGACGAGACGAGCCGGTCGCGATGGACACACTTTTTGGATGGGTGCTTTAGGCGGGACGGCAACATCGAATGATTTAGATTCGTCCACCGTGCATGTGCATCACACGCATGCGTACGACGACCTGAGCACTTTAATCGCCCGATTCTGGGAGATTGAAGAAGTATCCTCCAACCATGTCCTTACAAAAGAGGAGGAGCGCTGCGAGCGATTTTTTCGTGAAGGTCATTCTAGAGCGCCTGACGGTCGTTACGTGGTGCGCATCCATCTCACCTCTACCACTTCCTTCGAGGTCGGCAACACTTACGGTCGCGCAAAACAGTGCCTCTATTCGATCGAGCGACGTCTTCATCTTCCAGAGGAACGCGAATCATACGAAAAATTCATGTTGGAGTATCAATCGCTCGGACACATGCGTCCAGTCTCCGAAAAGACTCCCTCAAATCGGATAGTCTACCTACCGCATCACCCGGAAATCCATCCGGACAGTACTACCACAAAAATTCAACACCACAAGTCCTTCCTCGAACGCGAAATCCGTAAACGATTGGCAACTGCTCGGTCCGAAGTTGCAGGCCGATCTTCCAACACTCCACATGCCGTGGCGCACTCACAGGCTCGTCTACGCTGCAGATATGTAGAAACTGTACGGCAGATACTCGTAGATGAGCGGGATGTGGACCTGCAAAGAATATTGTGGCGATCATCTCCGCATGATGCAATCGCATCGTATCAATTGTTGACAGTGACATACGGGATCTCCAGTGCACCGTACTTAGCCTTGCATGTCCTTCGTCAATTGGCTGAAGATGAAGGAGATGCGTTTCCTCCCGGTCAAATGACCCTTCGCGAAAATTTCTTTGTGGACGATGCTTTATTTGGAGCCGACTCCATCGAGGAGTTGAAGAAAATACGCGATCAACTCAATAGCCTTTTATCAAAAGGGCACTTTAAACTCCGAAAGTGGATT
>JAPYZR010005046.1:0-13132 GCA_030522945.1 Trichopria nigra
ACTATTTTTACACTAATTCTACATACTTAAGGTACCCGAAAATGATGTTTTTGGAAAATCGAAAATTTCGAAAAAATAGACCCAGAAAGAGGCCTTAAATAATTTTACTAAACAGTTGTTTACTGAACTATTTATTTTTGTCTAGTTATTGTTCAGTTTTTGAACACTTTTATTCTTTATTTTTCCTTAAATAAAATTATTTATTTAAAGTAATAATCTTAGACATCAACTAGCTGATATCAAGTAAAATTGTACAGAATTTCTACCAGGATGATTTTGGTGTGACAATCTTGATGTTGAGTCGCAATCTTCACTATATGATAACGCATGTTATTAAATGTTTGGAGATATATATATCGATTCAATCAGTCATCGCTTTTCTTTAATTGACTTATCAGAAGTCGAGCTATCTCCGATTCTCTATGATATCCACCCTAGTAGAAAATAAGCCCAGTTTTTGCCTAGTTCCAGTTTGTTTTTTTCCCATGTTAAAGGTATAGGATAACTGGGCAATGTAACAGAAAACTGGACAATACCAGGGCAATCTACCAGGGCAATCTGGATCAAATATCTAATGTTTCAGAATATAAAAAAATAGTAATAGTGAATGATATAGTGAAAAAATAGTACAAGACATTATTTCGAATTCTGTGATTTTTACAACATGTCGGTACATTTCATTATTGATCATTTCTTTATTTTAACAACATCAAAACTTGCAACATATAAAATTGATCGATTTTAATAAGTATGTGATTAACAACTGTGACATAACATTAATAATTTTATATATATAAATGAAAAAAATTGAAATTATTTCTCTATGATAAAATGATATTGTAGTTAAATTACACTTTTGAGATAAACCTGTTATTATATATAATAATAATAATAATAATTATTATTATTATTATATATATATACCCTGAATTTTAGTATTATCATATATATGTGAAGTTGATCCGAATATTTTTCGTTAAGTTTGAAAATTATGTAATTTTGTGTTGTTGTTTATATTGGTTCGCCTACTCATGAAATGAAAATGATATAAATTGCAAATGACACAAATGTAGAATAAGACTTTCAACGAATGATGAGTCAGTCGATTTTATAAACAAGAGGAATTAATTTATTCTTTGAAGTTATACTTGGATAATGATGGTATTTAATCATCAAAGGTGCTATTATAGGTCTCCTAGGACATTAATTTTAAACAATAGAACACAAAGACGCGTATTGGAGCTTCAAGTTGACGGTTGCATTGTACTAAGCTTCAAATGCGTCGTCGACAGATCCAGTCGATGCTGACGGACTTTGGCTTTGATTGGAACCCCGATAAAGAGGACCCTGCGGCCCTGGGCCGTTATATACATGCAGCAATATGCCTTGGAGATTAACGCTAATTTAACGAAGCTTATCAATACTGCAGATTAAAGTATACTCTCTTTAAAGAAATTGTATAATGACGTAATATAGATTCTTCGACACTTGACGTCGTAAAGTTCTTTTTTCACTAATCTATATATTAAGCCTCGTTTTTAGCGTTGCAAAAAGTAAATTAACTTTCTTTAGAAAAATCTAATTTTTTACTCCCTTCATCGAAATGTATAGTAACGAAATCGGGGAGTAAATTATTTCCATTCGCACTATTGCGTCACATCTCGGGGTGTATATTTTCGCTTGATGCATTATGTATATATATAGAATGAATTTTTACATAAGGCGATTAAAATGATAATTTTCAAAACTTCGACCCTTGATTGGAGTCGACCCAAAGGCCACTACATTTATAATACAAAAATGAACGTTATATATATAGCAAAATAATGTAATATTTTCGTGTATCCTCTTTTTAAAATGACAATAGATGACGTTAACTTTTTAAATTAATATATGAAATAAAGATTTTTCAAAAATGTAAATGTTTTTACTCTTTTATTACGTACTTTCTGGGTAACAATAAATGAGTGTAGCGCACTGTGTGACTTCCTTGTAATGTATTACATGTATACAGAGATTTACGAGTTTTATCAAAACGGTACTCCGCGTCCTTATTTTATTCACGGACTTCTTCTGTGTTCAGAACAATAACAAATGATTTCGTTCACATTCTTAGCATTCGTCCGTAAAACGATGTTATGGAATACCATAAAATATTGGAGGATTATACATAAAAATTGTTGTATTATATATATATATATAAACATCTTTTTTCCATTCTTGTGCGCAAAGTTCGAATTCACGCACTATATTTTCATTAATATTAAAATACCACTTCGCGCACTAGTTGCTTAAAATACTAGTCTTAAACCCCCATACCGGAAGTTTAATTTCTCTCACTTGTGACGCAAAAAGTAATTTTTATTTAATATGAGTGAAGACCTCATGTAATTGGGAAGTGATCTGGAACATGTGCTATGATTGACGCCAATCTCATCCATCACTCGAATTGTTTATCCTACGACCATATTTCTACACAAATTTACTTGCATATTACTCATCCGAGATATGTTGTACTTATTTTGCGTAATCTTTTATTTAAATATCGTATACGAAGTGTTCGAAGACGTATACCTTATCCGCATGCTCAAGTGAAAGAAATTGAACAGGACATTCTTCTACAAACACCACAATCGATACTTCGCTTGACTTATACACATACATAAGGTGTGGGTCGAAGTATTTTTTTTTTTTTTCAAAATAGGAATTAGTTTTAAAAAGCTACTTTTATGTCCTATAAATTTCAGATTAAAAATAAACGTCACCGTTGAAATATCACACTAAAATCCTATAGTCGACTTATGTGCTATATTTTAAGACAAATATATTTAAGCTTATCCCTCCATGGCTCGTGTTAGTTGGTAATGCCTCCTTCGCTATAGTCGAAATAAATTCGACTATTATTCTTATATGGAGTTATCGATACTTGGGAAATATTATTTTATAAATCTATTAGAACGCTAATCAATATTTGAGAAATAAAAATTACAAATAACTCTTTAATACTCTTACCTATCCCAAGCAGCAAATCAGGTCGAAATTACGTCTTTTCGACCTTCCGTCAATTAATGGAAGGTCGAAAAGAGGTAATTTCGACCTGATTTGCTGCTTGGGATATATATAATTAATATAGAGAATATGTCATTCAATTTCCACAAATCAGTTGAAAATAAATCCTAAATTTTCGCATTATGAAAAATAATCAATATATATATATATATATATATACATCCTACAAATAATATTACAGAAATATTTCAGGAATATTGTAATATTACGATAATATACCTAATACTTTGAAATATATAATATATATTGTAATATATAATATTGTACTTAGTATTTGTTGCAATCTTTCGGAATATTGCGGACATATACGTAAAATATTGTATGTAATATTACATCAATATTACCGCAGCATTGCAATGACATGTAAGACAACGTTTTCACGTAAATGGAAACAAATTGTTGATACAAATGTGCGATTCTTGATGTTTTGAGTAATAGATTGTGGTTGCCATAATGATGAGACTATATAGAGCCACTCAAATAATCGTCCAAAATCCTGTGCATTATTATGCAATAGAGTTGTAATACATTACAATCCAATCGATCGCTCGTTAAATTGCTTATTTAACGAAGAAATGCATTAATTTATTCATAGAAGAATTATTTGTAATCCAGCAATACTAATCAATGAAATTGTATAGAAAATATTAAATATTATTTTATTTTGTTATGTTTGCCGTCCCTTTTTGGCACGAATAAAATGTAATATTTTCATCATGTTCTACGGTTGTCTTCCAACCCATCGAAATTAATCCCTTCCCTAATTAGTCCTTTTTAATATTAAGCTCTCATTCTCCCTTTTATAAGCATTGTTCGTTTTGTATCATGGTAGCAACTTTCTTCCCTCCCTTCGATTCCCAATTTTCAAAGAGGTACGCCTCGTGGGAACTTCGCCATTCTCATTCTGGCTTACCAGCGAAATCTAGTGAAAATAACTTTATAGAGTAATAAAACTCCATTTTAGGAAATTATAAACAATCATTTCGGCCAGTTTCTTGCTCTTCTCGAATCCGGTATCGGAAGTAGTGGTTCCCACTAAAAACACAGTTTAACCTTCAAATAACTTTGAAAATAGATATCAAGGTCATAATCAATAGTGCAGAAAGATGGCCCCCGTTATCCTGAACAACTTTTGTCCGAAACATTGTTCTTTAAAACACTTATTTCGCAAAATATTTCGACTTTCCACATTTGACCTTCTCAAGGTTATTTAAAAAAAATATAAATGACCATTTCGGACTTATAATTTTCCGCTCTTTACGAATACGGAGTCAAAAGTAGTGGTTCCCATTAAAAAAAATTACTTTAACCTTCAAACAACCTTGAAAATAAAGGTCATTGCCAAGGTCATATAGTTCAATCAGCCCTTCCGTACCGAATAATTTCTATTCGAAACATTTATACAGAGGGCCGATGACGCTCGTTGTAACTATGTGTGAATTTTTTTTTTCTGAATTCAATTATTGTTGCATATCTTGGTATGGAAAATTATCGAAGCCTTAACATTTTAACCTCACAGGAATACGTGTGAACACGCGGAACGATGATTTTGGAAAATGTACTTTATAATGATTCAAACAACGTGATATATTTGGCGTCATATCTATCGATCAGCCTATGTATAGTCTATTGTAGAACGGCAAATTGATTATGCCTAACATTACTATATAATTGGAAAGCGGCTTGAAGTTCGAAACCCATTGGAGCTAAAATCGCTATAAAATTTGTAAAGTCCTATATTACTTATGTAGAAGTAAGAAATTCGGAAAGAGATAAATTTGTAATTTCATCGAATTCTCCGTGCGAAATACTGAAAGTTAGATTGCCTATATGTCATTCAGTGCAATATACAATTTTCGAGTAAAATTTATGAAATTATGAAGCCAGTGAAATCTGCACGCCTTTCGACGATAAATCGAAAAATTGCATTAAAAGAATAAAAATTGACTTGGTCTAATCGATTTTTCTTTTCGTATTAGCATGCATGATAGATATCCGGGCGCGAGTCAGGGCCAAGCTTGCACCCGGATATTTACAAACTGATTTCTACTAGGGATGTGTTTAATATGATATAATTTATTTCAAGATCAGGAAATAAAATAAAAAATGTATCATAAAGCTTTACTTCGTGTTCATCATACGTGTAATTATTGTTTTTATTTTTGCTAATTGTTAATTGTTAGTTCTATATGCAATCCATTGATGCAAACTACAAAGTTTGAAATTAAAAAAAAAGTAATTAATTATTATTAAACTGTTTCATGCGAAGTTTTAATTACCGATTAAACACTTGTTGGTCGTAAATCTCTCACAGGTAGACAATATTTCATTAAAATATAAAATTTTAATTCTCTGAAAATAAGTGGAACCAGCAATATGAAACTTTCATCCTCTACACGGAGCTTACTTTACCTGTAATTCGATATATAATCTTTATTATTGGTTCAATCAATAAGCTATACTTCTTATACTATAAGATTTTATTGATTTAAAAATTGTTTTACTTAAAGTTTGATTAATCCTAAAACAGTTTTATCTTTCACAGGTAAACAATATTTCATTTAAAAAAGTTATTACAGTTTTTTAAATAAAAATCAAGCATCAATAACCTGCAAACAATGAAAGTAGGCTACGTAACTGTTACATAGTTGTTACGTAATTGTTACATAACTGTAAAAGTTGTGCTTGCTGGGTACGAATTTTTCATCATGAACGAGTTTGCTAGATTTCTTATACTGTAAACAATCTTTGTTATGTATTCGATGAAAGATTTTCCGCTTTTGTCTTATGCATTCTCTTTTATTTATTGAACATGCAATATTTTCTTAGTTGCGATGTACATACGTGCTGAGTTGAAATAAATATATATTTTAATTAATAAAGCACAGCTTTAACTTGTATATAAATGAGTACATTTCGAAATAGAAGGACCATTTTGTGAAATTTAAGTGCCCAAATTTTCAGGAAATTATGATATACATAGTATAAGATTCGTTTCTATATTCTTTTATTGTCAATGGTTATTAGTTGCAGGGAAGGGGACGTGTAATTTATTATTAAAAATCTGTTTATCTACACTTTTCGTTAGATCGTTTTAATTTTATTGATAAAAAATAATTTCTTTTATATAATGCTTTATATAATAAAAACGAGCTACAATAATTAAAACAATAAATCTTATAAATTATACCATCATTTTATTATAATTTGTTATTTGCATTCACAAACTCAAATCATAAAGTGACTTTGACATAAAATTCAAAAAATGGAAAACGGAGTATACGCGACTTATACCGATTCGAGCACATGTATCTTATAACGAAAATCGAACGGAAACGAAAATACCTATATATTTTTGCAAATAAACTCGAATGCTTGTTTTCTTTCTACAAAATCGTGAGATGATATATTGACAATTTTTCGTCGGATTTGAAAGGCATGGGAGTTTCATCGTCAGATGAAAGAACATGTCAGAGAAGAGTATATTTTTTTAAAATTCGCGTTCATTAAGTTTTTCATTGATATTCCGTTTGGTTGCAAATGAAAAAGATATAGCTTTCGCCAATCGCATCTTTTCCGATGATCGCCCTGAGCATCGTGTCGGCGAAATTCGTATCAAGGCCCGTGACGAGTAAAAAAACAGCAGGGGTATAAAGGGAAAATGATATAGTAGGTATTTTGAGCGTAGTATCGAATACAATATACATAACGTTTTCTTTTTTGCGAGCTGTTATATCGGCTACGAAGCAAATGTTTTCAAAAAACATTGACGGCAAACGATTCGAGGTGAGATTGAGGTTTGGTTGTTTCTTTTTAAATATATATCCACCTTCTTATTATCTGATCCATGAATACAAAGCTTTACTTTGACCTACATATAGATAACCTCATTAACAGCACGTATATCAATATACGTTTATTTAAGACGATTAATAAATTAAGGTACATAATTTTGCTGTACAACTAGTTAATCGTTGTTATTGTATAAATGAATCGGTTTCTTTCTGTCTATTATTTTAAAAATATTGGAACCGGCTAAAAAGGGTTCCACCCCTAATTGGAACTGCTTCGGGCTATGTTCAAACATGTTCAAACGATGTTCAGATGTTCAAATCTGTTCAGGCATGATCAAATATGTTCGAGAATGTTCAAACTATGTAGAAATACGTACAAACCTATTCAAACCTGTCAAGGTATGCTTAAACGTGTTTAAACAAGTTTAAACCGGTTCACTTGTAATCAAGCCTGTTCAAACGTGTTCAAACGTGATGTTCAAACATGTTTAAACGCGTTCGTACATATTCAAATCATTCTTGCAAGTTGCAATAACCAAAAATTATCATTTTTATCATTGCTGTTGAATCTTGTTTTAAGCTTTAACCGGAGATTGTGGTAAATTCCTTAATTACGATTAGTTAATTAATAGTTTAAAGGGTGTTGAAGCCCTCCTTTGAACCTGTTCAGTCTACGTCCAAACATATTCAAACGATGTTCAAACGTGTTTAGATAATGTTCAAACCTGTTGAGGCATGATCAAACATGTTCGAAAATGTTAAAACTATACAAAAACTTGCGAACCTATTCAAACGTGTTATCATTATCACCAAGAATTATAATTTTTATCATTACTGTTGAATCTCGTTTCAAACTTTAACCAGAGATTGGTCGATTCCTTCATTACGATTAATCAATTAATAGTTCAATCAATCATCAGTTTATTAAATATTAACGTTACCACCATTTCGTAACAATGTGCTGCAGACAATGTGTACTAACTTTTTTGAAAGTCTGTTTTAAAAATGGTCATTGATGCACATTATATTATGTACAATTAAAAAAGACAATTTCGAAATAGAAATACGAGCAAGGATCTCGTAAATGGAAACTTTCCATTTGACTTCCATTAACTTTGCTCATTTAATTTTGGGATATCGGTATATTACTGAATTTCTTATATATTAGGGAGCAGGAACGGACACCAAATTGCTTCAATTCTGCCATTTCTTGTAAACAATTCCACCCTTCAACGACGTTTGCGGAAGAATCATACTATATGTTGGAAGCTGGGAAATGTGGTATGCATTTCAACGGTCCTTACATCCATTTCGGTCTCGAAATACGAAAAAGGATACAAGAGATCGAGTTTCCACGATATGCTTGTTAAATGGGTCGAAAGTTCAACAGGTTGCAACTATCTTTTCCGGTGTCGGTCATTGCGTCGGAACACATTGCGAGGACGCGTTTAATTTTACTTATATTGACTCTTATATATATAAGCTTCTAGTTCATTTCTCTGTCCTTAAACATTACATTTTTAATAGTTCATATATACAAGACATTAATGTATTGTCTGATATTTTGAAAAATCATACGAGACTTGGATAATTTAAATACGGATGTACATCCGTATACATGTAAAACGGGTAAAAAATGAAATGTGTAATACCTCATTGTTATTGCCCTTTTTTATTTCATGTTGTTAATTTCAATTATATATTGTTTAAGAACAAACAAAAATGGTTAATAATTAAATAGCATATTATCTAACGAGGGTGTAAAATGGTAATTTTACGCACGAGTTATGGAGTGAAATGTCCTATTTTTTGTATTTGGGTGAGTAAAGATAATAATGCTTCAAGTAACTTAGATGCCTCGTTTTAGTGCTTAAAGTGAACATTTACTGATCTTAATCCTGAACGGTGGATTAAAAGGTCATTCAATCTATGTCCGAGACAACAATGTACATCAGAGTTGGATTATTTTGTAGAATAATCACTTGAAGTAGTAATGTCTTAATGTTCACTCACTCAGAAAGAAAATTCCATTCTAACAAATTTGGAAGATCTTGACATTGTACGAATAATTTTATTACAGGTCAATAATTAGTATGACGTCACGAGTAAATTTACATCGTGTAATTATTGCGAGACTATTTATACTTAGGTTGGGTTAGGTTAGAAACATCGCATTGTGCGATGCTAACAAAGTCGCAGTAGGAAATCATCAACTTCAATATTAATTTTCGACGATGAATTCGTGTCCACTCAACTATAAATAAACATATTTGCAAACACTTAAGGGCCCTTGTGTATAAATACTGTAAATAGCACAATAACGTTAAATTCACTTGAAATCAGAGATTTGGCATTACTTCGCCGTCAATTCTTGACGCAAAATAATTTACGGTCACGCAATCGCAAGGTAGGAAACTAAAATGTATTTTCTTCTTTTATTTCAACGTGCAGTGAGGATTCGGAATGTTAATTTGCCAAAATAATAAATATAATATCGTTGATTTTTCGAATATGTGGCGAAACATTTACTTAAAAATTTTTTTCATCTTATGATCAGCAGTGTTATCAAAATATCTAGCATTTCAATATGAATTAATCATGGTGCGGGGGGTGGGGGGTGGTGCAAACTAAGCTTTATTTAGACCGTATTTAAAAATAAAATAAAACGTCAAATAGTTGACGTATAGTTACGTAGATTGCTTATCATTTGATTTATACGAGAATTGTACGATTAAGTGCACGGATTTACTATAGGGAAGGGTCACCTGCATAATTGAACGACTGGATAGAGGATCAGTTTTAAATGATTAAAAAAAAAGAAGTACAACTGCAAGGAAACTTTAATTGAAGATCGTGCCACGGGATGCATTAAATTTCACGAGTTTTATATAATTTGTATCTTTCAACTGCATTCTTTCTTTTAATTAACATTTCATTTTTTTTTTGCTCCATACAACACGTGCACGAGCGCAACTACTGCAAGTTAGAGAAATACGAATTATAATATTTTCCTTAATATATGTATATAAATAAACATTTAATTATATTTCAAATATATTTATAGATATATATATATATATATCGGTTAATTTTCAATAAAAAAAAAATTCTTTACTTTTTTACCATAAATTCACTTTTTCAATGGATTTGCCGGGGGGGGAGGGGGGGGGGAACAAATAAGATTGAAATCATCTAAAAATGTTTCAAATTATTTAAAAAATATCTACTTAATAAAATGAATTTTTCAAAAAAAGTTAGGTGATAAAAATATTATAAAAATATAAGAACATTCGATTTGTTTCATATGAGATTACAACAGCTTTTTGATGTGCAACAATAAATGAAACTAAAAAAAAGACATTTTTTAATTGTTTTCATTTTTTAAATCAGAAATACTTTCCGGCTAGAACCTTTGATAGTAGAATCCAAGTAAGAATCACGAGAATTCTCGAAAAGGCCCCTTACATTTACATATAGGCCAATATCGTTAAAAAGTGAAAACTGACCAAAAAAAAAAACACCGAAAAAATAATGAAAATCTTAAACGCGTATCGGATGTCCAACTGTTTGATGCACATGATGCACTTCATCTTATCGAAACTGAGCAATTATCGTCACTGAATCCAGACTATTTTAGCCTGTCAGTCTTAATCCAATCCACCATTTTCGACTTTTCAGTACGATTAAAAAAATGTTGAACAATGGTCATAAATACCAACTTATAGTTATAAATATACGGATACATTTATCTATACCTTCCCGTCTCTAATGAGTATTACACCTGTCAGTTTTTCTACGAGTTGCGAAAATCACTGCTGCCATAAAAAGAAAACATCAGAACTCACCGATTTGGCGTGCAAAAATAAAACTTACCCCATTTTCTACATACGTAAAGCAAAATACTGAAATATTAGGGACTGAATAATCAAATGAAATGAGTCATAATCGCACGTGATGGATAAATAAAAAAATGTGCCGATTTTGTAGACGCCTCGGCTGGGTAAGCACAGACCGCATTACTAATATTGTATCGGTTCTTATATGTGCCAATAAGGCAAAGAGGTGCCTGGTCGTAATTCTCGCGTGCTTTGATACAATTGCACTTTCCCTCGACATTGTTTCTCGCGTTTTTCTCCGATTTATCTTGGAACTTGCACTTTTTTTTTTAACCAAGGTCCGCTGTTTAATGCGCTTGTTTTTTCCCGGGCTAAAAATAGCTCGGAATAGATTCACCGTATTCGCACCTCGGCAGCGGTAGATCCCTGATTTCAGATAGCACGTAGGCTACATGTGTAGTGGCAATTTCATTTACCCCGGATCGATTCTGTCGCTGCTTTTTTTTTTTTTTTTTTTTTTTTTTTTTTTGTTTTTTTTTTTATTTTTAATTCTTTATTTCTTTTCAATATGTATTTAATTTTTTTCATTTTTTTTGTACTTTAAGTAATTTTAATTTATTTTTTATGGGGGCCATCTATAAGCCATTGTATATTGGATTAGATATGAATCTTATACTATGTAAATTTGAACTTACCTGAATGATATCTAATTATAGTTTATACATCGATTGGTGCCTGGGTCTGATGAAAAATTAAAGACTAGAACTGAACGGGTCAAAACCCGTATTAGACTGACCTGATGAAATCCTAGTCGATTTGAAAAGATCCCGACTGCTCCCAGAAGATCTCTACTATACGTCTTTTGTAAAAGTTCGGAAATAATACATTGTTTACCATAAATTCATACGAGAGACTGAAGTATATTATTCGGCGAGAACAGTAATCGGATTTTAAAAATTCAATGTTTGCAATTTTTCTTAGCATAATAGAATAGTAGAAAGAGAATGATGCGCAAAGTAGATGTACTTTGTAAATTGGCGAAACAAAATGTATAAAAGAATCGAAGCCATCACAGACTAGTAAACGCATGGGCGAGAAAACGAATTTCGCGCACGGAATTGGAGAAAGTATATATATTTAATCGCTTACATTTCCAACTTGGGACATAAAAGTTTCTAATGATTTCAAAAAAATGGATGTCGATTATGTTAGTTAAAACTACAATATAAATGGAAACAAGATCTTCCAAAATATTTTCGACTGTAAATTCGCAGTACAATTTTAAGTTTGGTATACTTTTTGAAATGGCGCACTTTGGATTCTTATTATATTCGATACTGCTATGAAACGTAACGGTTTAAAATTCTAAACGTGATAAAATTTTACGCTAGCCAAAAGGACATCTTTCCATTTAGATAAGGACGATGTAATTTGCCATTGGAATATACTTATTGCGAACGAAAATAGACCAGACGGAACGAAATGATTACAAAACTGTCTTTTGCGAATTGCATTTTTTTTTTTTTTTTTGTTCTTAATGTGAAATTTATCATGGTAGAAAATCGGGTTAGCTTGCACCCTCCATATTCGGCAAATGGTATATTTTCCATAATATACTAATTCAAATGCATTGTTTGTAAATATTTTATTATTTGTTTGCAATAATAAAAAGTAAACTTTGGTTTATTACGTCGACTCAAATGTCCACGTTTCACATCATAATGACCATAAAAATGCAATAAAAAATTTTCTTTTTGATACATTTGGCGAATTTTTTGCTAAAATGTATCCATGAATTCAGTACGAGTTCGTTATCATGCATACGCCGTATATCTCTTTAAAGACAGAAAGAGAGAAACATATTTGGGTGGCTGATAATTTAAATCTGCTAAAAAAATTGGATTGAATAATATGCACAACTAAAGAATTTGTCACGAAAATATAATATATGGAACATTATTCTCAAAATTAAAGGAATTAGAAAAAATTTTACTGGATACTTCGTCTGTCATATTTAAAAATTTTTGTGAATACTACACGTAGTATTTTGAAAATTAAATTTTCATAAATTAAAAAAAAAGAATACGAAACACTTAGTCAAAATGAGTTTTTATTAACGTTGCATTTGTTTGATTTCCTAGCCAACGTTTCGACCTTTTTTGTACGTCCTCTCAAGGGCGATTATTAAAAAACATACAAAAACAAACCAAATTTTAAATCAACTGCAGACGATTTTTATTACATCTCGGTGTTTTATTATATCCCAGCAAACAATCACAGAAGTTATGTCACAATTATGTAACAGTTACATTAAAATGTCGCCTCAAAATTGGAACAGTTACATAACAGTGATTGTGACGTAATAGTTACATAGCAATTACGTCACAATCACTGTTATGTAACTGTGCCAATTTTTAGGCGACATTTTAATGT
>JAPYZR010005047.1:0-11328 GCA_030522945.1 Trichopria nigra
CGACTCAAAAGGTACTCTTTGTTTATTGTCCCGTATGTTCGAATCGGCGCAAAGGCAATTGTCGCCAAAATAAATGTAATAACGCAAATGCGTTAACACCAACTATTCCATTGATTCCATGCATTCCAACCATTCATCAACTCCATCCGCACCATCCATTGATCAATTGATAATTCGTATCATCGATTTATAGTATAGAATTTTTAATGAAAGTATTATACATGGATTGAAATCAATAATATGAATGAATACGTATATTATTGGTTTTTATAATATTATCAAACAAACTTATATATATACATATTATTATTTCAAATGAAATTAAATCATAAATACGGGAAAAGTAGAATAGGTGGAATCCATAAATAATCAACATTCACACAAATCGTTGTTCTGTCTCATTTATTCAACGTTTATTCATACTTTTATTTAATGCCGGACAACCACAAGATCGAGAAGAACTTTTGGTTTATAAGAAATACCGAGCTTTTAAAAAATTATATATATCTAAGAAATGCCAACCAATGAACCGCTCGTACAAAGTGTAATTAACAAAAGTTTCACTCCAGAAATGGCGTCGCTTTCCCGAACGCCATTGCAAGATTCCCTAACCCATTAATTACGGCGCGCTACGGATTCCAATCGTTTCGATGCGACAAAGGTGGTATTAATTTGAAAGAATATTTATTTTGCTGGAATAATGCTGCGGAAATATATGTGTGCATTCCTCGCAAACTCTATCATAATGTTCTATACCGTTATCATATTATTCGTTCAATATAATTTACTAACGAATTAGTGAATGTCATGATAATTGGAATGTATCAAATTCCACCGTTTTTTCAAAGTTTGTTCCTGAAATAAAAAACCTCTTTAAAATAGTCAACGTTACAGTACCAGCCGCCTGAAACATTATAATAGTTCGTTTATTATCTTTTATTTTATTCTCTTTCATCCCAATCCTAGTCATTCCGTCATAATTTAATTCCATTCAATCCATCGATTCCATTCGCCCATTTCATTTGTCAAGTATGTTTATTACATTCTTCTATTCTTCTATTCTTTTATCCTATCCGTTCATCCAGTGGATTTTTCCAGTCCAGTCATTAATTGATTTATCCATTTCAACAATCCATCGATCACTTTAATTCATTTCATTTTTTCCATTCCATCCATTTATATAATTTAATAATTCCATTCATTCCATTCATTCATTCCTTCCTTAATTCAATCATTCCAATTTATTTCCAATTTATTTATCCAGTCTATTCCATCAATTTAAGTCATTTAATTGATATATATTCAATAATTCCATCGAGTTTCCACCATTCATTCCATTTCATCCGTTTATATTCCTAATTATTAAATAATTCCATTAATTCATGCATTTATGTTTGATATTATCCATGAATTTATTTCTGGCTGCTTCAATTATTCATTCCATTTCATTTACTTATATTTAAACTCAGTAATTTCATTCGTCCATTCCAAAGTTCCATTCCATTTCAATCGTCTACGCAATCCTTTAATGGAAAATCTAAAAGTTTCAATTATATTCCATGCATTCATATCATTCCATTCCACTAATCCCTCTAAATCCTCCTATTCATCCATACATTACGTCCACACTTCCATTCTATTAATGTATTCCACTTGTTTATCTCATCTGGCTGTTTCAATCATTCATTCCAATTCATTTATTTATATACTCAATAATTACATTCATCCATTCCATTAATCCATATCAGTCATCCAGTTAGTTCCATTTCTTCCTACTTATCCATTCAATTCAACGTTTCATTCACCGCATAAATCCATTCCACTCATTCGTTCAATCAATCCGTTTCCCCGTTCATTCCATTTCATCCATTTATATTCCTAATTATTAAATAATTCCATTAATTCACGAACTTGTAATAATTAATTCCGTGCATACATATCATGAATCTGTACCATTCCTCTAGTCGTTGTAAATCCTCATATTCATCCATACATTACGTCCACACTTTCATTCCATTAATGTGCCATTCCACTTGTTTATACAATCTGGCTGTTCCAATCATTAATTCCATTTCATTTATTTATATACTCAGTAATTCCATTCGTACATTCCAAAGTTCCATTCCATTCCAATCGTCTATGTAATCCTTCAATTCTGAAAACAGTAGACAATAATAAATATTATTAAAAGTAAAGGGTATGGACGTTTAAAAACTAGCGTAGGACAAAACTACAATAGTTCATTTACACTAGTCCAGGTCCGTATGCGACAAGAGGAACAATCGCTGCATTAATAGTGCTGATGCACCACCATTCGTCCGAGCATTGCTGTTCCCATTTGAATGCGCACCCATTTCGGGAAAGTGCGTCTATATATACAGACATGTGCGGCATTTCCGGTACGTCGGAGGCATTAAATTTACAGGTCGCGTGCGCGTATTCTCTCGACGCGTGGAAATGAACGCGACGACACGCAATTAAAAATGTCCCCGCCGGAAGCGAGGCGCACTATCGATAATTTCGAAACTTCTCGATAAATGCGCTTTATCACGCTGCTGATATGTCGATTTTTTGAGCTTTCTGGGTATTGTAGTTTACGCCAGGTGCAATTTATTACTATAGCGGCCCGCTAATGTTATTCCACTTTATATCCGTCCGAAGTCGAGATTGGTAGGGAAATGTAAACTGGTAGTAAACAAGAAACTTTCGAGCTTCTTGGGCGTTTCTTCGACGGTAATTGCCAGGCTAATAGGATTACCGGTGTACGGCCAGAAACTTGCTGGTCCCGGGTCTGTTAATGGTTACCCCTGGTGGGGGAGTTGCTACATTCCGGGTATAAAGTTTGTTATATAGGCGTTTTCGGGTGCATTATCAGGCTTCTCGAGAGATTTCGTCTTGATGTCAACTTAAATGTTAGGACGATATTTTCGTTTAGAATTAATCTAAAGTCTGCCCGGACACTTCAAGCAGCATCATCATTTCGTTTGCTCGAAATCGGGCTTTTACTTTTCTCGTTATTCACTCATCAGCCATTATAAACAAATTATCCAAAACCAAAAACAGCCAAAAACAAAAAAAAAAACGGTTCATATAATAAAGGAAATTTGTTTAATTTAATGTACTGGCCTTAAACATTTATAAACATCTTTCACTACACCAAAGATGACAAAGGATTTTTATCCATCTAACAAGAAACCAAAAAAACACAAGGACAACGGATAAAGGTTTCTACAAATATATCGGTGACAGCTATGGACTATCTCAAAAACGTGCCCTACAAGAACTGAAATGGGTTATACATCGAAGTGCTGAATACGATGACCCTGATGAGGACCTACATATGGTCGAAACGTTGGGCTTTGAATGAAAGTGTTTGACATTTATGTCAAGATCTTTTTTTTATGTTGAACTGTAATGGCCATGTTGATGTTCCAAATAAATGATAAACAAATAATGTCTTCATTCATATTTCTCTCCAAAACATTAAAAAGAAAACGATATACAAATTAGTGCAAATACTCAATTTTTAAGTAATAATTTGTAGGAATGAAATGAAAATATAGAGGATTTTCCCCTCTCTCATAACAGTACGTTTATTGTGCGAATGAAGAAATTACATGATTGCTTCAAGTGGAAACATCGTAAATTTATTTCCTGTTTGAAGTGAGGACTGACACTAGAGCAAGATGCACTCGAAAGCACTCGTAGTGATCCTTAAGTGGAGTGTCCGCTGTTATTTAAACCAATTCCCAATGAGCCATCAACCGTTGCTTCAGTATTTATCTCTTGAGGTTGGTCTTGGTCGATTGTAGCCTCGCTATTTTGTTGCTGTACCATGTCTTTATAATTAGCAGGTCTAATATTTGCCTTCCTGTTTGTGATTAAAAAAAAACAATCATTAATAAAATATTATTAATAATATTGATATACATTTACAATAAATTGTCTCTTCAGTTGGTATAGAAAATGATGCATATATTATTCTGTAAAGGCAAGATGGAACTGTACAGATGTAGATCATTTTTAGAAACGTAACGAGCTGAAATATATGTCTACAACGGAAACTGACAAGCAGCTTCCTTTGAGAATGTATCGGACAAAGACTTGGCGGATCGCTTCTCCCTGTAATGCTAATAATTTTGCATTCCTGAAAAGATTTTTCTATACAAATATGTTTTTTTTTTTTTTATTTATTTCCTATACTCGTTACGCCAATTATTTCCTGCCTATCTCTCAGTACTACTAGTATACATGAAATTCATTATATTTTTTCATATTCGATCATTTCTTTCGTTTGAGTTGTTACATATTTTGATATCGTGTAGTCTAAATTATCGTGATGATGATGTAAATCCTGCGGAGAACATTTTTGTGTATTCAAAATGTTTTCCCCCACTAGGATCTGAAAATTAGTAAAATCCATAAGGGTGGAAAGTGCACATTGTGACACTGCGGCTAATCGATAGTTGTTGGCTGATCGATATAGCTGTTCGCGTGGAAGAATACTGGAAATCGGAGCTGGCAAACATCGTGTCTGCGGTTATTAGTACACGCAAACGACATTGTTCCTATACATACGAGGTCTATACAATCAATCAACAATTATTTACAAAACCTAAGATGACTTATCTGTAAATTTTGTACATCTTATCACAATTCGATACATTTTCAAGTGACACCTTTTCAAAATCTCATTCTTATAAAAATGATAATCCGATACGAGTTCAGAACGAAGCGCACCTGCTTTCAATTTTATACCCGAGACCGCGGAATTGGGACAAACTTTAAACGACACAATTCACGCAGTAAAAACTTGATAACCGCTAGAAATACCGATAAACCGATGGGAAAAATAGTGGCGAAAATTATATTTCACGCATTTTATCTCGACCAAAATGTTTTTATATCGGCTACATATAAAGCAAGCGAGAGGAGAATATCAGGAATCGCGTTTTTCATCGATTGTCGATGGTTATGATATATTCGATATATATGAGAACGAGTTATAAACGCGATTGGATCGACGGGGTGCGTTCATAAATCGTTCGCACTGTCGCTTTTTGCACGGAAATGAACCGAGGCTCTTCTACCGGCCGTTAGTTCAAGATGAAAAATAAGTGATGTTGCGTTTTTGCAATTTAAATTCGCGACGCAAGGACGTTTTAAATCAGTCGTGTGTCATGGGTAAAATCGCTGTCATTTATCGATATGCAAAATGATGACTTTTTAAAACTTTTTTGTCTACAAATAAGTAAACAAATGGTGCTGGGATTGGGGTGTACTTCTGAAAACGTCCACCAACCGTCCATCATCGTCGGAAATTTTATTTTCATGGTTAAAACATTAAAAAACCACCAAAATTTATGGTTTTTTGCACTTATCTTGTAAAATACTCAAAATTTTGTAGTTTTTTCAATTTTTTTCAAAAACTTTTGATTTTGGCGGAAAAATGCATAGGACATAAAATGTGTATTTTTATCAGATCTACAACTTTTATTTGAAGAATTTTCTGAAATTTTGAGTATTTTACGAGATAAGTGCTAAAAACCATAAATTTTGGTGGTTTTTGAAGGTGTTCACCATGAAAATAAAATTTCCCCCAATTTTCACCATCATTTTCGTAATCAGCGTACCAAAATACATAAGTATACCAATCGACATCAAAATCGGTTGAAGGACGTTTTCGGAAGTTTATCCGGATTGAAATGGATGAAATGGCAACGACGTATATTTGAAACACGCAAAATAAATAAAAGTCGCACTGGAACAACACCCAATTACTGAAACGCATCAAGATTGTAACGATTGAAACTAATGGATACAGGAGTCTGGAACAAACGAGGTGATTGATAAAACAAATAAAGTAACGTTTAAAAGCGGAATTATACAGACGAATAAGACGTGGAATAAGAGCAGAAACTTAATAAATGAGTGGAGCGTAAAGAAGTACTTCGTACCGAAAACGAGAACGAGCGATGCATGGACTGAACCGACATTACTCGGGGGGGAATTTGACACCTAATCCCTTCTTGAAACGTATTAAGTGACTGCCACCAGCTGGGCTCGGAGCCTCGGAAAAATGATACAACCACCTAGCTGGTCCCTTCGCATCAGTGCCATTGGCCCTACTGCCTAGACGTGTGCGACCAATGTGACGAATTTGCCATTCCACGAGCCGATACGGCAATTTGTCATTTGATGCTCGGCATATGTCGCATATATATGTATATATGTGGGGGACGAGCGAGTCGCGTTGGAAAATCGTGCTTTGATGTCGTTATTGCTAATGATGCACGGGGAGCGTATTCTAAGTGACTGTTATAACCGATTCAACGTTTAGATCGTGGTGGCTTACGAGTGCGAGAAGGAGATTTTTTGCGTGCTTCATTTGACGCAACATATTGAACGAAATATCGTAAATATTAAATGTATAGGATTTTATGTTATATTCATAATGATTTTACTATAAATGTATAGTTTTGTTGTACATTTTATGGGGATTAACGTGTAATACTTCATGTGGCGGCATCAGAAAAATGTACATTCATGTAATTTCTTAGAGTGAAATTTCACTCCACAAAGAACGATAATTGAGCTACTCTTGTAAAGGAGTGAATTTTCACTCTTTAAGAGTGATAGATTTCACTCTGTTTGGAGTGCACATTTGATTAACTCCAATGTAGAGTGAAAGTTCATTATTACAGTGTGAAAATTCACTCTTGTGAAGAGTAGCTCAATTTTCACTCTTTAAGAGTGAAATTTCACTCCATGATATTTAAAGAGTAATACGTCATTAAGATGCACAATTAATTGTATGAGTTGTAATTTGTTTTGAAATTTCATTGGAGGTAGGTTTACATGTCTAAAGATGAAGTGAGTCTACTGACGAATGGAGTGGAAATGAACATATATAGTGACTAATGGGAATGAAGTGAATGAAGTGAATGAAATTGTTGAAAGATCGTTCAAATAAAGGAAGTAAACAATCTTAATCTTACAAACAGAATGGATGTAATGAAGAGAAGGAAGAAAACAAATATTACAAAACAATATAAACAAAATAAAAACAATAAATATAAGACGAGTGAAAAGCGGGAAATAAATAAAAAGATGAAAATTAAAGAAAAGAGAAAATAATGGATTCAAACGTATCTATAGCGAAAAACATCAATGCGAGTAGCAATTAATAAAACAATGTAGCAGAAAAGACATGAAGTGACAAAAACAATATCAAATGTTTTAAAATAGAAGAATAAAATTAATAATTAAAAAAAAAATGAAAATAAAAAATATTTTAAACGAAATAAATGAAACAATGAATAAGAATAAAAGTAAAGGAAGAACGAAAATAAATAAGTAAATTATATTGGTCAGCAAGAACGAAAAATATCGAATACAATGAATGAAGTGATAATACAAAAACATTAATGAAAAGAAAATAATCGAGTAAACGATAAAGTAAATCATAAAAAATGTTAATAACACAGAGGACACTACAATTAAAATAAACAAAAAGAATCGAATATGAATTGGAAAAATGTAATTCGAACAATGACATGTAAGAAATAAGCAACTTCCTAGCTACAGAATAGAAGAAACGAAGAAAACGATTGTAATTGAGAAATAGAATAAAAATTAAGAAAAAATGAACAAGGATAATATTTAAAAATTTCTGATTAAAACCAGTAATATATGTTGGAACTGAAGGAACCGAAAAAAAACGAATGAAATGAATGAAACGAATGAAACGAATGAAATGACTTTGAGAAACAGTAAACGAGTAAATAAATTTACGAATGACATGTAGGACGTAAACGATTCTTTCAATTTTTAATAGTGAAAGTTTTAAATATGGTTTTTCATTCATTCAAGGTTTAAATGCTCTGAACTGAATGTTGATAACGTGAGATTTCAATTTTAAAAGAATGAAGAATTCATTCCTACGCAAGAGTCACTTAATTTCATGGAAATTAAATACGAATCAATGGAATGAAAGAACGAAAACATAAAAATGAAAATAAAAATAAAAGCAAAAATAAAAAAAAAAAAAAATATGGAAAGGAATTGTATGAACAAAAGAAAAATTGCCGTTCAAGTAAAAAGTATTAAAAATAATAACCCATGTAGCACTGAATGTCCCCAGAATGTCCCCAGAATGTCTCCAGAATGTCTCCAGAATATACAGAAATTCTGGAGACATTTTGAGACATTCTGGGGATATTCTACGACATTTGTACTACTTGGGAAGAACCTGACAATTATAACCGAAACGGAGAGAGCAAATATAAAAGAAATTCACTAACGAATTGAAATATTTAAATGAATGAAACGAACAAAATATTCTTCCAAAGGAAGACACAAACCCAAAAACGATTAAAGAGATTTGAAATAACTGGAGGTAAGGAAGTAAAAAAATTGGATCAATATAAAAATATACTAAATTCATGAAATCTATGTGTAGAATATTTTATTAATGACAAAGAAGAATATACACTTGAATAACGAACCAAGGAAATAAACGAAAGAAATGATCGAAGTGAATGTAGAACACGGTGAAAACAATCAAATAAAATTATTGATCTTCATTCATAAATTCATCGACTTTATAAAATTTATGATCGTTTCCCCGTCATTGCTTGTAAATTTGCTCGCAAACGTAGTACCAGTCGCGTGGAACATTCACGTTTGTATGTATACCTATATATGCAGCATGCTAGCCCGATATAAATCTCCGTTACTAATAGGCTTACGCGGCGTCAACGGCTTGTTTACGGTTCTATTGTCATTGGTGGACAGAGGGTAGGGGAAATTCGGGTCTCGGGTAACTTCTTGCGTAAAACGCAATTGTTCTCGGTTGAACACAGAGGAACCTGAGCGAAATTGAAACATTGTAGGAGCCAAGAGAGAGATGCAAAAGAAATAGAAGATTAGAGTTGTGATGGAAAAATGGTCGCAACTAAAATGGAAGTATATGAAAACCTTGATTGTTACAAATAATTTCTTTTTTTAATTCTTACTAATATTAAAAAAAGAATTTATTCGCGTTTTAAATATTTATTCGATAATTTCCAACAAAATGTCTAATAACAATAGTCGAATTAATTCTGAAAGAAGAAATCTGCAATTGAATGAAACAGTTTAGTTATTCGGTTGACCCAGACTTTGTGTAATTCCTAAAGTGCACTAACAAAAGCAGAAACGTATTCAGGGATAAGCGCTTGTTCTGAAATACAATTATCTATACTCCGAAACTGCAATTACAAATTTTGTAACTGTGGTGCTAGAGATTATAGTCGTAACTCAATATTACGTGGCGGTTGTCCATTTGACGCAATGCAAGTCCCAATGAAAAACTGTTCTTGCATTCTGAGAATTTAGTGGATAACTTTATATACCGGAAATTTGATTCATTTTGTAATATGTTCGTTCCATATTATATTATTCTTACTTAAATCCGTTAATTTCCATTTTCTCTTTTAGGAATTCGTGTCTGTCATATCCAACGTAAAATAACGTCATTTCATTAAGAATAATTTACAATTAATTTCATTATGGCATAATTTCGTTAGTTATTCCATTTCAATTCTTTTTGTTTTCCTTTCATTTCATATTTTATGTTTTCATTTAATTAATTCTCTTTTTCATCTGCTGGTTTCTTTACTACAGTGACAACTGACGTCAGTTTCTTCTTCGATTCGTTATCTGTATTACAAGTCCACGTCATTTGTTTACAGAATCATTAATCCATCGATTTTGTTTCATTCCATTTCAATCATTTCATTCTTTTCATTCATCTATGGATTTTTTGTTTTACAATTTCATCCCATCATCGTGATAAATCCTGTGATTTGTCCGTTTAATTATATGATCATTCTCATTTCTATTATTTAATTCTTTATTCTATCTTATTGTTACATTTTTTTCACCTTGCCATTTCATTCATTGTTTTACCATCTCATTGATTAATTTTTTTTATTTCATTTGTACGTTTTATTCAACTGTTTGTTAATTTCTCTTAATTATTTTTTATTTGATGATTCCATATCATTCATGACATGGTATTTTTTAAAACTTTTATCTTGTCATTTTATGTGCTAATTTTACGTTTCCTTTTCACTGGCATTGAAATTGAAACCTTGAAAGTAATAAAGTAGGATCGACTAAGCATAAACGTATGAAACATACAAAAGAAATATCGGATGAAATGGAAAAGTAAATTGCACAAATTGAAAGTAACAGGCATTTGATGAAATCATTTAATGGACTACATTAACTTTGAAAGAAACGAATAAAAAGAACCTATGAACAGACGAGCCAGATAAAACAGAGTGAAATAAATACACATTGAATGAACAAAAAAATGAGATGGAATCCACAAACTATATGCGGAAAGGATAAAATACGAAATTGAAATGGAAAAAGAAAATAACATATCCACTTGGAATATTCAAACGAAAGGGATTGAAATGGATATACATGATCGAATTCAAAATCTAAGGAATGAATGGCATGGACTGGTAAAATATTGAATTGAAATGGCATGAAAGAATGATTGAAATATGGAGATAATAGCAATGAAATAAAATTGAAAAATAATGTGGATGTATATCTCTTTAACGTTTTGAAGAAAAAAGAGTTATACCTAAAGTAACTTTTTCAGGTGAGAGGTGGAATCCCCAAAATCCAAAGAAATCAGTTGCCGGTGACTGGGACCTTTTGTTATACTGCACTTTTGTTGCTGAAAACCCGCTCAGGTTTAAGAAAGAATCTTCTTTGTAACTGTATTCTGCGAGTATGTTGCGTGAATGATAAGTTCGTGGGAAATATTTAACAAGACCCCCATTCATAACGTATGCTAATGCCGTTGGATATTATCTCTCGCAGAGCTAATGACGCCTCTGGCATTGGCATCGTTTCTGAATAGCTTCCTTCACTCTGCCCGGTTAAATGAACTGTTTAACGAGTATAACTGAGAAGATCTTCAAATTTTGCGACACTTTTTTATTCCGCCAATAAAGTGAAGTTTATAAAGCATTACTTATAGTGTCGATTAAGTGAAATGCAAAAATTAAAATCAGTTTATTGCTTGAGCAAAACCTTGATTGAATACATCGTGCAAAATACATTGAAGGTATTTTATAATGGATTTATTATACTGTTTTCACTTGAATCTCTAAAAGCTAAATTCTTGTTTACTGCTGACAATAGGGCATTGTTTTTCTTTTTTACTTTATTACTTCGCCTGACGCAAGGCGGGCGAAGTATTGAATTCACCAACAAAAATTTTTCCGATTCTTCGACTTTGGGAATTTTTTGGTGGAAATCTAT
>JAPYZR010005048.1:0-19153 GCA_030522945.1 Trichopria nigra
CAACGGGACACGAAATGGGCGACATCTTGGAAGACACCGGGCCAAAAGAAGTCTTGGATAAGACGATGGTATGTCTTATCCACTCCTAAGTGGCCGGCTCCTGGGCAATTATGGGCATCGCTGAGGGCACGCAATCGGGATTCTGCAGGGAGGACTAACTTCCAAGAGTCTAGATCTGATAAGGCGGGCTCAATAATGGGATGGGGTCTGTGCATCTCGCGCACGCCGATTTTGATTTTGATCACTTAGCTAAGCGATCCTCGGATTGGGAAAGAGTTGAAATACCACGAAATTTTTATCAAATAAATGCAAGTACTAAAGAACACAAAAAGAATTATTTCTTAAATCTTTCAATGGAGGGAGTTTTTATCTTTACTAATATATCCAATTAAACTGCAAAAATAAGGGAAAACCAATTACAAAATAATTACGGTTTAAATATTGACTCTGTAATGTATTTTATTAATTTTGCAAATTATTAAATTTATTCGAAACTAAAGGATAAGATAGCAATGCAATAAATATAAATTATATATTATAAAAATAATATAATATATATTATAAAAATAAATCGTAACTCAATAATATTTTTCGAATATTATTTTCTGGGAAATCAAAAGGAAAAATGCGCACAATTATTGGAAAGGAATTCCGGTGAATCGTTCCGATAAACGAAATTATTATATTCTCAAATATGAAATATCGAAAATTTTACTTTTTGGAAAACACTTTCGGTTTCCCCACCAGGGATGCCAATTTATAACCTTACCTGTAAGGGAGGGTTATAAATAATTTAATTGTGAAAAACCAAATTACTTTATTTCACAATAAAGTAATTTGTATTTCACAATAAAGTAATTTGTTACTCCTCGCAGTCGCTCTACGATAATTCCCTCTGGTGGCATGGCCGAGAGTGGTATCGTGACACTCCCGCAAAATTGCCCTCTTTTCAGCCTGAACCTAATGCAGAGATAAATTACGAGGATCGCCGAGTCTCCGTGCATCTCGCGCACGCCGATTTTTATTTTGATCACTTAGCTAAGCGATCCTCGGATTGGGAAAAATTAGTTCGAGCAGCCTCAATTTTTTTGCGTTACATCAACATTCTACGCAACCGAATTAAGCATGTTCCAATCGAGCATTTGATGAGCCCGTCTTACGCATTAATTCTCGATTATCGAACAAGAGCTCGCGAATTCTGGATCCAGGTAGCACAAACTCAGTGCTTTTCTTCGGAATTCGCAATACTTCGATCAGGGAACACCCTCCCACGACGGAATCGTCTTATCTCACTCAGTCCGTACATTGATACGCGTGGTGTACTTAGAGTAGGCGGACGACTAGATAAGTCAGCCTTAGTGGAAGAGGGTAAGCATCCCATACTGCTGAGCAAATCATATATAACTCAGCTGATTATCAAACAAGCTCATTTGCGCACTCTCCATGGAGGCATTTCCCTGACGAGTCGACTACTTGCCGAGACTTATTAATGGTTAAGTTTGGTTCCGGTCGAGGTCATCAGGCCCATAAGGCTTATATTGCTGTGTTTGTCTACTTGACAATCTGCGCCATCCACCTCGAGCTCGTTCACGCTTACACGACGGATGCCTTTATCGCAGCATTTAAACGTTTTTGTGCTCGTCGCGGCTTACCGTCCTTGGTCGTTACGGACAACGGCCCAAACTTCCACGGCGCCAGTCGAGAACTGTCGAATAAGTTAAGGCAGGTACTGTCCGACTCACGAATTTCTGCCGTTCTGGCAAAGGATATTATTGAGTGGACATTTATTCCCCCCGAAGCTCCACATTTCGGCGGAATGTGAGAATCGGATGTCAAATCGGTCAAACACCATCTGAGACGCGTCACTGAAGATCATACCTTAAGTGTAGAGGAGTTCAGTACCCTCTTATGTGGAAATGAGGCGTGTCTCAATTCGCGCCCAATTGCCGGGTTCTCAAGCGTACCGGATGACCTCTTTTATTTGACGCCAGGCCATTTTCTTATAGGCACCCCCTTGATTGCCCCTCCTGAACCGTCCATTCTGGCGATAAATACAGCGCGTTTGACCCGTTGGCAAACTGTTCAACAGATGCACGAACGGTTTTGGAAGGTGTGTTCGCATGATTATTTGCGTTCCCTACAAGCGCGAAATAAGTGGCGATCTCCTCAGTCTGATATTAAAATAGATTCCATTGCAGTCATACAACAGGAGAATATGCCCCCGTCCAAATGGCGCTTGGGTCGAGTGATTGATTGTCACCCTGGTAGTGATGGGTTGACGAGAGTTTGCGGGGTTAAGACCGCGGCAACTGTACTCACGCGTCCGATACACAAATTGTGTCCGCTCCCCACCGACGACGACAGTGCAGTTGTTTTCCGAGTCAGCGATTCCATTGAGTTTGTCACGGCGAGCGGTCCGCTTAGAGTCGTTCACGGCGCGCGGTACACCAATATATTCTTGGGTTCTTTCGTTATAGGGAAAGAGGCGAGCGGTAATGTTATGCCTAGGTCGCGCTCGAATTCCCGCGGCGTATTCAAATGCTCTCGCTGCGCCGCTAGTTGCGCCATCGCCGCCTGGTATCGCGAAGCGCTCCGCGACGGAGGAAGAAGAAGGCGACGAGGGAAGAGTGATTTAGGCTGGCGTGCTCCGTCTTTACGCAATCGATTCGCTATATTTTTGTTAAATATTTCGGTGTCATTATTTTTAGTTGTAACTCTACGAATACATGAAAATACATGTGCATTATTTGGGCAGAATAACACGTGTTTGACCACCATTTTTCTTTTTCCTTCCCGACCGCGAAGTTCCTGCGGGTTGAGTGAACTCTCGGTTCCGCGCTAGTCAGAACTCTTTGTGAATAATTACCTTTAATCAATTTAGTTCACAAATTTAGTTCACAAAAACCGCATTCTAATCCGTCTTACTGCGCCAATTATAGCAGGTTTGCGCCGTTTTAGTGCTTTCCTCGACTATAGGGTATGTCAGTTTATGAAGAGTAAAGGTAACGTGATTTGACTTATTCTCGTTAATCTTAATTCTCCATAGTTTACACCATTCTTGCACTTTTATAACATGTTCTTGCAAATACTGAGAAGCTGTGATTGAATTCAATTAACTAGTAATGCAGTATCACCTGCATATGTGGTACAGATGTAATATTACATGCTGTTGGTAGATCGGCAATAAATAATAAATAGAGCGTAGGACCCAGGACGCTGCATTGAGGAATACCGGATTTGATGGAATAGAGTTTTGATAAAGATTCTTGAATTTTAACCTGATATGTACGGTTACTCATGTATGACCTCAGCAATAGAAAATAATTATTCGGAAACCAGTTTGTATAAACATCGCTTATGCCATACTTTACCAAAAGCCTGCGCCGCATCCAAATATACTGCTGAAAAGTACTTTTTTCTTTCTATGGCTGCTTCATTATTTCACAGTTCCATGTTTATTGCGGAAGCTAAATTGATGGTCAGCAATAAGATTTCTTTTTAGTATATATTTATTTAATCTATTTAGCAATAACTTCACTACTAGAATAATTCCATCAATATTGTCATAACCCGATGTTTTTATAATTTTAAGATTTTTAATAATACCTTTGACTTCGTTAATTTTAGAGTAAGGAATGGATGAATCATCCTCAGGAAAAGTCTTGATTTCTTGCATTAAATTATTTTCTTCTTCATCGGAGATAACTTTACTTGAGGGTGAGAATGTTTCGCTGAGATGAATAGCAAAAGCATCAGTTTTATCAGGGTTCGTTCTTGCCTAGATTCCGTCGAACTTCCTTATATGTGGAAAAAATCGTTGAGATCTTTTAATCTTTCTTGTACACTTCAACAGCGAATAATCGTTATCCTTAGGGACGTCTAACGATTGGTTAAAGTTACGAAATTTTTAATTATGGTATTCAGACAGCGCTATTTTAAGGTCCTTAATTGCCTTATTAAACTTGGATTTATCAGTACTGATTTTTGTCAACTGCCAATTGCCAACAGAAAAAAGAGTTTTCTATTTTCAGGTACCATTTTTTTATGTGTTTAGATATATATGTATTACTTTTATTTTTTGTTATATGTGTATCCAATATCGGAGTAGATTCATTAATTGCACGATGTATAAGAACATTGAAATTTACAATTTCGTTTTTAAGTTCTACATTGATTTTTTAGAGAGACATTGCAGAATATATTTTTGGTAAAATTTTGGTTAAAATTCAATAAAATATCAATAATAGCGAATTGGAAAGTGATCGAAATAAAATATAAACTTCATTCGAAATCAATGCAATTGCCATTGGAGAAATTTACTACTGAATGCCTTAAATTACTACTGCGTACTACTAGTTTTCAGTAGTGACACTACTTCCGTATTTCCTCTTCTTCCGCGCTGCACTCTCTGCCCATCATTGTCGGAACGGCCCATGCACGTTGAGGTGGTCGATCCACTGCTCCGTCAGCTCTTCTTGATGAGCGGCGGTTGCGGTACTCGGTTTCCCGCGTTCTTCGTCCATGGTCCATTGTTGTGGGACACACGGCTCTTCTTTCGCTGGTCCAATTCGCAGGATCCACATGATCCACATGAAGGGCAATACGATGGACCATCACTTATTCGACCCGCAGCGATGCAAGTCGGCCATACATTCGGCCTCACCCCACTCTCTTTCCGGGGTGCTACGGTTTGGCGGTAACATGCGTCCAGCCATTGCGCCTCTACCACCTCACGACTTAGTTCCAGCAGCACCCGGTATTTCTTGAACTTGATTACACCCGGGGCCTTGCGACAATGCGGCCGTAGATTTCGGATGATGGTCTTCAGCTGCCGTCGCTCCAAGGGCGGTTCCTTCATCTTCATGAACCGGCGACGTTGCTCTGCTATGAATTCTCTCGTGGATTCTGTCGGGCCCTGAAATCTCTCGTAGATTATGAAGAGGACGTCTTCATCGTCTATTTCTCCGATGAAACGCTTCTTAAATCTCCTCTCAAATATCCTCCAGACTCTCAGGACAGTGGACTCTTCTCTTACCCACTGCCTGGCCTGTCCATCAAGTATTCCGGGCATAACTCGTAAAACATCGGCTTCCTCAAGTTCGAAACAATACATGCACTCGTGCAGCCCTTCTAGAAAATCTTCTGCCTGGGGGTACCTACCGTCGTTGAACTTCAACCACCAGGAGCGTAGCTGTTTCATCACCCACTTGAGGTTGTCTTCTGTCTGGGGACAGTCCTCTCGTTGCCAGCGGATCGCTCGAGAGGGTTCTTGAAAGCCAACTTTCGTAGTGGCTAACACCTCCTCTTCGCTGAAACTGTTGCTGTCCGACCCGGTCTCTTCTTCGGTGAAGAGAGTCTTCCTGGGCGCCGTGCTCTTTCGTCGATGGGGGGTTTGCCCCTCTTCGTCCTCTTGGGATGACAGGGCTGACCATGAGGACGCCTCGTCTAGTCGGCGTATTCGTGGGATTGCACCGGTATGGTGCGCTATTACCCCCACCCCCTGGGTATTGGGCCGGCGTTACTGTCGCGTTGACAGGTGCGCGGGGCGGAGGCTTTCCTGATAATCCCTCTCTCTCGACCACCGAGGGTGGGAAGGTATTGCCCCGATTCTCGTTCTTGATTCGGTCCCTCCGTGTCCCTCGCCGGGCTTCGTCCCCCCGAGACCTGTACATCCGTTTCTATCTCATTATTTATCGGGGAGGCGTCTCCCACTTCATCGTTCTCGCGGTCCCACGTGATCGGGCTCGTGAGAAAACGCTCCTTAGTCCAAAATCGAGATAGCCGGTCCCGAAGTATTACTTCTTCTGCGAAGCTCGTTAACCCCTCGGCCCTCAGCTGGTCCTTGACCTGCTTCAATTTAAGCGCGATTACCGTCTTCAGGACCTGCTCCATTTCGGACTTAAGAGTCCACTCTCGTTGCGTGGTTCGCGTCGCTCTCTTCGCGGTGCCACCCTTAGACCTAGGCATTCCTGTAATTCACAGTCTCTCTCTCTCTCTCTCGCTTGCCGCTTACAATAATCGCGCTTTCGCAATGCTTTCTTAAAACACACTCACTTCCTCTCTCTTTCTCCCTAGGTCATCCTATCGGCCCTATGCGGCAACTCAGCCTCGACGGATGACTATACGAACTGACTATACTGGTCGCGTGCTACGCCCCGAATGCCCATTGTCCGAGGGAAATGGCCGCAAGGTAAGTAGATAACGGGGTCCGCGAAATTGCCTCCCTCATGCGGTTGCACCTCCCGAGTGGTCGCTTCCTTGGTAACCCCAAGTGTGGTGTAAGGTACCGATGGTATAACAGTTTGTTACACCAATCGACCCCAGCACCAATGAATAAATGCACAAACAAAATTAAAAAAAAAAGATATATCACTGGTTGTGAAGTAAACCAGTGGGATATTAAATTATTATTATAATTATCATAAAATAAATTAAATAAACGAAATAATATTCCTCTATGCGGTAGGGACGGTGGCGCGGGGCCTTGACACGGCACTGGCTCTCTAGGTCCGATCGCGCGTCCGTTTCTACTGCCGCTCAATCTTCTCTCTTCCCCCTACTCTCCTATTTTCCTCTACAGCCCGGTCCCTCTCTCCCCGCGCTCTTATAGTACTACGTGCGGCTTGACCCCTTACTCAAGCGTAAGGTTACATTGCCGCTTTCCCGATTCTATTAGGAAAGGACAAGCGAGAAAATACTAAATAATAACACAAAGTTATTTGAAGAACAAGAAACAATTTTCATAAATTTATATACCTATAAATCTAGGCCGAAGCCACTTACAGTTAGAGCGAATCGGTTTCGTCACAACGACAACCTTGTCGGGTGGCTACTGCCGACCCGTATTCTTTTATGAGGTCGGAAGTCCCCGTCGACTCTCTCAATTATTTGTCGCGCTGGACTCGATGTCCCAGAAAAGGCGTTCGTCTCGCACGGACGCGTCCTGTGGATTCTGACTCCGAAAAACAATATAATTGTCCTTCGACTCCAAAAAAACAAACTAAGTAATAACGCGGACCGACGCCTTCGATCGGCAAGTCCATACTGACGCATCGGTACATCTCTCGCCGCGGTTCGACTAGTTGTAACCCGACTGGCTCAATCATCATGCATAGTCGTACTCCCATTGGTCGGGGCTCTCTCGATTCTCTTGGAACGCAAAATCTCGTAAATTCCGTATTCGCGGCAGAGAGCGACACCGTTCGCGTAACGATACTTTACAGTATATGATAGTTATGTCGGTCCAGTTAACTACATGTTAATCCATTGCATTCTTAGAGATGTAGCATTAATATTAATATTCTGCCGTAATAGGTCGTGAGTTCGATCCCGACCGGGTACGCAATTTTTCGAAATTGTTTACAAGCAGCAGTCCGCAATGTGTAAGACGGACCATGTTGTTTTTTTTTTTGCATTTCGGGGAGTTGTTTATCGGGCAGGAATCGACTCATGACCGCTACTGTACTTGATGTGGATTTCTGCAGTTTTCTACATCCTCGACGAATGTGAGTATGGTGCCATCTAAAAGACGACCTGCAGCTCTCGCTACACCGACGTACTGGTGAGGGGCGAATTAGCCGTATAGAAGGGCAGAAAGGGCCGTAATAACAAAAATAAAATATTTTGATAATTATCTGACATAAAATTTAAGCGGTAATAGTTTATGATGTACGTACATCAAATAATATTTGAATTTCTGGTTATATGTGGTCCATATTTGCAAAATTATTTAAACATTACAAACTTCTCATTTTATGAATGCAATATCGCAGAGAAGAACTTATATAGAATATGCAAAGTATGTAAAGAATTATTTAATTATTATAATTATTATACATACAATAAATTAATTAAGCGGCGAGATGGTCATGCGTGCTAAGGCGTCAGCTTAGTTCGCACGAACTGATCGTCGCGAAGGTCCCGAGTTCGAATCCCCGTTCTGGCAATGTTTTTCCGAATTTATGAAAATCAGCAGTTGCCGATACCGTCAGCGATTTTCCGCGGTCGGTGCATCGTGGGTATTACCTTGGACAAAGATGGGGTAATATCCGCGTCACACTTACTACGACCTCCGAATAGGTTGCTGACTCTTCATTTGGGTAGAGGGGACTGGCTCTAGGTGGATGTTGTGTTTTCTGTTTCGTGATGTGTACTGTATCTGTGTTATCTTACCTCTCCACCCGAGAGCCGACCCCCGATCAGAAATGTCATTAAAGCGGGGAAAATTCCGATTCCTTTATCCTTTGATAAATTAATTACTGATTGCGATTCAAAATTTAAGCACACTATAAAATATATTTTTGCACAAGCGAGCGTGAAGTTCGTGCGTGAAGTTGATTTTTCAGTATGTGAAGTGAATATTATTTAACACTGTGCGTGAAGCGAAGTTTACACTTCACGCATTTACTTTTCTCCAGCTTCGTGCAAAAACGATCGTATGCGAAGCGTGGGTAACCTTTTTTCCTTTCAGCAATTGGCCAATACTAGCCACCGGCTTTGCCGGAGCGTCATGCGAACCAATCGCTGTTCATGAAAAAAAGTTCACATTACGCACTAGCTGCATAATATACTATTGTTTTCACATGTAACTTAAATATAATCATAATTTAATTGTTTTTAGAAACTTGCCTACGTACGTTCATCGCCTATTTATCTGGTAAAAATCAGAAAAATTCTCCAGTTTTTACGTTTTCTGGGTATTCAACATATTATTAATTCTTACGTATGTATCGATATATTTTCTATGAATGTATAATCTTTAGACTTTCTGGTGATATGGTAATACAAAATAAAGCATAAATATGATTAAATAGTGTAAGTGCGCGCATAAAGTGAAAGATATATGAATGTTAAAGTTTCAAGTATACACATATATAATATCAATGAATTTTATTGCACATTCGAATGTAGACAAATATCAATAATACAATCATTGATGCTACAATAAAACGATGAGCCTAATATTATGTGTTATAATATTTTCTATTTACAAATACTCCAAACTGTAGTTATTAATTCTGTCGCGGTAAGTGCTCCTAGACGGAGTTTGCCGAAAACCCGCCCGAACGCACTTCTCGTTAATCGCATGACTCCACAAACTTGATAAATAACAGTTTTCATTAGAAGAAATTTAGTCCCATTGAGAACGGAGAAATTACAATATGGTCGAAATGACGGTGACAAATATAGAGCACTTCGGTTTCGTGATCGATTTCGCACTTCTTTCGATGCGAACTCGCAGCATGAGTTGTGGCTCATTCCAAAGATCATGGGAATATCGTTGCTTTTTTTTGATAATCAAGTGTTTTTGATAATGCAAACTCTTCCATGGCCATCTTACCTCGACCATAGTTTATTGTGAGTGATTGGGACATTTTCTTTGGCTAGTATAAAGGCCTTGGTGTGGGTGCACTTTGAAATTCTCCTCAAGTTTGGAGGCTCCCAAAGGACGACTGCGAGTACGGCGAAGTTCATCCTCCTCATCAGCAGCAACGGGGGTGAGGAGGATCTCTACGAGGCCGGGCATTGACTTACGATCAGCTGTAAGGAGGCACAGCTCCTGTACTCCCCTTTGACATCCGAGGCGAGTAACATTATGTGACTTTTTAACATTGTGCTAAACACGTAACCTTTATGCGACGTCTCATTTTAGCCGTAATTGAGTAAATTAAAAGCGTTTTATTAAAACAGATTATAGAAGATTCCGGCAACGTTTGAAAGTAACGTTATTTTTTTGTATACTCCCAAAAAACGTCGCAGAAACGTCTCGTTTTCGCCGTTATTATGATTTGTTGGAAGAACATCTAATTTGTGACGTGCTAGTAACGTTTTTTGTAAAAAGTCCTTTTATGCAACTTTAAAAATGTTGCCTTAACGTTATACGTGCTACGTTTTTTATACGTATATTTCGCCACGTAAAAACAATGTTATTTTAAAAACGTTATACATGGAACGATTCTTAAACGTTTATTTAGGTACGTTTATAAAATGTTTTTTCGATGACTTTGAAACATCTTTTATAAAAACCCGTGTTCGACATGTAAGTTATATCGCATCTACCGACATTTCCGTAGTGACTTTAAAAAGAGAGAATTTCGTGCGCACCGCTTTGCGCAAGCTGTCATCTTATCCGCGCCGCGGTCTCTGCATGTCATACTATTTTCTACTAGGGATCCCAACAGCTGGCGTAGCGTAGTGTAGTTAGAGTGCGTGCGGGGCGAGCGAGGGTTCCGGGGTTCGAATCCCACCCGGGGGACAATCCGATGAATGCGATTTTTTTATTTATTTGCGAGCGACAAAATGTGAAAATGGGTAAGTAAAGAATAACATTGTAATTTGTCAATATTTATGTATATAATATATAATAAACAAAACCAAAAAAAAAACGGAAAAAAATAAAATAATAAATTGATATATGTAATTAAAAAATATAGGCAATAGATCCATCTATCAATATATATTATTATTATTATTATTATTATACGACATTATTGTCACAAAGCATTGCAATCCAAATTGAATAGCTTGGGTCAATGGGCGAGCCACAGCTATAGCAGTTTTGCAGGCTGACCTGATATATATATGTTAGAAGAGTAGTTTACGAGAACATTTACATAAGTTTGCAAGTTTTTTATTTCCCTATCATTTCCCATGTTAAATTTACATTATGGTCCTCGTCAGGTGGCTGTTACGAGGACTTTTGGATCTTACGAGGACCGTCCTCGTAAATTTAACATGCAAACTTATGTAAATGTCCTCGTAAACTACTCTTCTAACATATATATATATATTCTATTTTCTTTTATAAATAAAACGCAACCCCAAGGAGGAAATTGCGTGCTAGGTTCATGCTAAGTTTTTCAGTTGTGTCATAAAATTTACTAAATGTTTTATAAAAACGGATTGTAAATAAACTACGGAAGAAAATAACAAAAAAAAAAAATCAGCGAAAGCGCAATATCTAGCTAATTTGTTGCTTCAACAGTCGAGTCCCAATAAGTTGTGGTCTTACCTGCGGAAATTAGGCCTTACAAACGAACCATCGCAGTCTGTCTTACAGGATTTTCCACCATCTATATTAAATCGTCATTATACTCACAAGTAGCTTCATCTCACTTATCATGTAACCAAGCAGCCCTTAATAACAGGTCTTACGACCTTTACCACGTTCCCACCCGACATTTATTTTATCGCCTACTAATTGCCAAGGAGTCAGCACTATCCTCAATTTTATTATCAATAAATCTCGTGGGTCGGCAAATTTTTATTATTTAAAAATAAATCTCGTGTTTTAAGTCCTGATAATATCCGACTGGCACATCTTAAGCAACTGTTCCTTGTTATTGTCCCATACCTTACGACGATCCTGAATCTTTCATTGGAGATAGGCCACTTCCCATCCGTTTGGAACTTCCTTTATAGGGAATTTGGGATTTTTTCCACTTAAAATATCCCAAACCCGCTAAACCCGTCTGATACTCTCCCAATAGCAAATCCGCCTCATCTTTCCAAATTCATTGATTCACTTGTTACGCAACAAATAGTCCGATACCTGGAGACCAATAAACTGCTACATCCCAACCAACATGGATTTCGTAAACATCATAGCACACAAAGAGCCTTACTACAGTTTTTGGACGACATTCGGTTTGGTATCGACAATGGTTACGTAACCATCTTGGTGCTATTTGATTTCTCGAAAGCTTTCGAAAGCCTAAGTCATACCATCATCCTCAAGTGTTTACGTGACTTAGGATTCGAGGACTCAGCACTTAGATGGATGCACTCATTCTTATCTGACCGCTCCCAATCAATAGTAGCCCTTGATGGACAACCATCTCAGATAGAACACACTACGTCTAGTGTTCCACTAAGTACTAGTCTTGGACCCATTATTTTCATCATCGTCATCAATACCCGATTTTCAAGACTCCAATATTGCCGCGATACTACCATCATATTCGCTGACGATACTCAATTTTATCTTTCCTTTCCAGGTATTAGTGCTGGATAGTTTACCGGTTTCTCGACCTTAATCCCGGCCAACACACACTCAATTACGGCACCAGTGGAACATCGCGACACTACGGTTTTCCGGGGTCGACCCACGCTACGCTTCGGCGGGACATTCGGTTCCGGTTCGATTATCGGGTTTTCTGCATCCGGGACAACCTGAACTTTCTGATGACTGATCTACATGCTTTTAGGTCCTTAAAGTTTTGCTACTTGGTGGGACTTATTATAATAGTGAGCTTGTCACCGGGTCGCATCTTTCAAGTTCTTACGCACCCAATCGCGGATTAATTAACATTAAGTAGGGTAAATGAAACCATACAAAACATTAATAGTGACATTGCTGAATTGGTAAAGTGGTCCCATGAATACGGACTCACTCTGAATACTCGAAAAACTCAAGCCTTTATCTTGGGATCATCTCAGAATCTCACCTCATCAAAAACCTTGCTGTACCGCCGATTGTTGTCAGGATGGGTATAATAGAATATTCCAATAAAGTGAAAGATCTCGGCGTATTCATCACATCCGTTCTTATATGGAATAGACATATAAATACTGTATCATCAAAAGTTCAAACATACTAGATAAATTAAAATTTCGTGGTGCATTTCTTCCTTCATAGATAAAACTTATCCTCATAAAGTCATTACTCATTCCTCATCTAGATCATGACATTCTTATCACAGGAAGTTTATCTGGTTACCTCAATACCAAATTACAGCGCCTGCAGAATTGTGCCTTGAGATATATCTATCATCTGCGGCGTGACGACAGACTAGAGCCATACAGAAAGAAAGCAAATTGGCTTTCTATTACTTGTAGGGGACAATACTTTCTTGGTAATCTTACATAACAAATTTTAAGTATACCAGCCATTGCAACTTTCAGCAAGATTCTTAACAGTTGATGATTCTGTATGGCGATCGTCTCGTCTACATACATTTTCGGCTCCCAATTCCCCGCACCAACATATATGCAAACTCATTTTGGATCACTGCCATACATTTCTGAAACTCTTTACCAAATCACTTGCTCAATCAGTCCTCCATAGCATCGTTTCCCACAAATCTTCATGCATATTTATAATTACCATTTTTGCACTCTCAAAATAGTATATTCAATTGTTACAAGACCGTGTGCTTTCCCCTCTCCTTTTCTTATCATTATATTTTATTTCATTGTATTATTTTATTTTATTTTTCGTTATTTACTATTATTTTTTTCTCTTTTGTTACTTTACATATTTTATTATGCGTGTGCAGATGTAGCGAAAAACATTGTATCCGTATTCATCCTACTCGAAACCACTCTAACGAGAGGATGATATTTAAGATTTGCCCACGGCAAAAATAAACATATCATCGATCAATGAATCTCTCTCTCTCTCTCTCTCTCTCTCTCTCTCTCTCTCTCTCTCTCTCTCTCTCTCCCCCTCTCTTTGACTGTCATAACTGAATGACGTAACCTAAACCATTTAAGTTAGTGCGCAATTTATTGTAAATTCGGGTGGTTATCAACGTGGCTATAACGGCCATTAGGAACGATTCGCATGTGTCCGGTAAACATTACGTATGAGGTAACGTAATCATCTGACGGCGTCAATTGTGAGTCCGAGTAGTAGAAGTGTGGTACCTGCATTTATTAATAACTTTAATTGGAACTAGTGCAATTCGCGAGTTTGCGAGTTATTTGTCTGCATTTTTGATTTTGCTATCAATTTGGATTTAATAGGTGAAAGCAGTTGAACATTAGCAGCGGCCCCACCGACTCCCCTAGTTGCGCCGATCGAAGACGCGTACGGTTCACCGTAGATCGAACTTTGTGATACCACAAGTGATACTTAGTTATATTTCTCTCTCTTTCGTTCACTGCGCCATACGAAGTACGTGCTAAATCGCCGCCTGCCGAAGAAGTAAACAAAACCACAACATAGCTGTGGAAGGTGTACAGGAGAATAGTTTATTGCTCCATGACTGCGCTAAACAGTGAGCTTTGGGACTGAAACTTTTTCAACCGTTTTTCTTAACATACTTTATTTAAATATTTAATTTGCTGTTAAAATATTAAGCTTCATCATGGCAACAATATGTCAAAGTCTTTCTAAACGCACTAACAAGGAATTAAAAAAAAACCACATAATGTGAAATGCACAACTTTTTTCGACGTCAAATCCTACGGGAAGCTCATTCGTGTTTGCCCTCACTGTCGCCCGACATTCGAAACTCCTGTGGAAATACCTGCATCATCATTAACAACGAGTGATACTGATGCTTAAGTAGAAACGCTCTCAACTACTAGCGGAACGTCTGGGTCTCCACAAACGCCAGTATCACCTCACTTTCCTCCGCCTTGTATAGTTACGACCGATACTGGCACGGATCGTACACTCGCTATAATCCTCCAGAAACTCAACAAACTAGACACCTTAGAGAATCGCCTTAATAGCATTGACAGCAAATTGGATCAAATCCCAAATTTGGTTGCGCGACTCGATTCTCAAGATCTCAGAATTTCTGTACTGGATGAAAACTGCACTTCTTTTGAGCAGCGAATTGAGCATCGGTTTGGTGAACTGCAATTAGCGACAGCGTTGTCAGTGGTACAAGCTAATGATCTCGATGCTCTTCGACGTGAGAACGCGTCCATGCAACAACAACTCGACAACCTAATGGTTACGCAAGAAACCAATGTATCACCTGAACTCATCATTACCAGCATTCCAACATCGATCACTCTTAACAATCAGGAGATTTTCTCCAAAATATTCGACGCATTGGACTTGAGCAATCTTCGGCCTAGCGTTCTTCAAATACGTGATATTTTACGTCACTCACGTTCACAACGTTCGTCTTCTTCAGCACCTGGGTCAACGATGGAAACATCAGCTACATCTTCTTGTACGAACGACCAGATCCTTAATTTTAGTTATGGCCGGCATTCCGGCTAGAAATCTTGTCATTCGTAAACGTCGTGAAACGAAGGATTTTCGTGTTCAAAAAATATTTAATGTAGCATCACAATTCTCCATACCCATCCGAGAAATGCTCAATCCATCTACTTTTTCCCTACATAAAAAAGCTCGCAAATTTTGTAGCGAAAACAATTTGCCCAATCCGATCATCGATAAAGGAGCGATTTTCTTGCGTCTTTCCAGAGGCGGCGATAAACCTCGTATAAATTCCGATAAGCCTTTCGCAAAAATTTTAACGCCGTACAACAAATGCCTCTCCTTCTCCACTTCTCTGACCGAACCGATACTGCCCGACTCCAGAACAAATTAATATCGGTCACGCTAACGTCAATAGATTACCGACGCACCTTAATTTAAAAACAGCGCATATTTTTAGTTTTAATTATCACATCTTCGCAATTACCGAAACCTTCTTAACTCCTGATATACCCGACCATACAATCAACATTCAAAATTACGATATTTTAAGGAACGACAGAATTGGTAAACCCGGCGGCGGCGTTGCATTGTACATCCATACAGCCTATAAAATCCGCGTGGTAACAGCCTCGCCTAGTATGTTCTGCGAGAAATCGGAATATGTACTATCCGAAGTTTCTTCCTCTACTGGTGATAAACTACTGATTGCGGTTGTTTATTGGCGTCCGAAGGCCGCATTACCATCTGATTTTTTTGAATCGCTATCGCATTTTTTGCGTAATTATAATAATGTTGTAATAACCGGCGACTTTAATTGCAATATATGCACTACTTCCATAGAATAAGATTATATTAAATCACAATTATTTCTTTATTCACTATATCTTCTTCCTTCCGAACCTACACGTCACACAGACACATCTGACACTTGGCTAGATTTATTTATTTCTAAAACAAAAGACAACATTATTTCATATACAAAATCTGATTCGCCATTTATTGCAGGACATGATCTCATAGAGATTTGCTTTTCATTTTTTAAACCGTCAACATTTTGGAAAACTATTGTAACTCGTGACATGCGAAAATTTGATTCTAATTCCTTTTCTAAACATTTAGCAGTTAGTCTTAGCAGCATCCTACCCTGCGATAATGACGATTTTGCAGTGTGCCAATTCACATTGTTAATGACTACCGCTCTCAATAATGATGTCCCATATCGAACAGTAGTTTCTTCAAATAGGTGGAAGCCTTGGGTAACCGCAGAATATAGTGCATTAATTATTCAGAGAGATCAATTATACAAATTGTACAAACGAACCAAACTGCTTTCATATCTCACTGAATATTGCTCTATTCGTGCCAGCATTAATACTTCACTAACTACAGGAAAAAATAATTATTTTGAAAGCAAATTGAGCGATGCGGTGAGTCCGGGCGAAACATGGAGGGTGCTCAGAAGCTTGGGTGTTATTTCCGGGAGCCGGGAGTATCAACTCAAGTATTTTTCAGCGCATGAGTTGAATTCATTTTACACGTCCGTTTCAGGTATCCACCCATCAGCCATCAGTCCAGATCCTAGTTCTCACTCCCGGTCAATTGCTGCTCCCGACTCGCATATCATTTTTACATTTAAACCCATTACGATAGAGAATGTTGAGCGAGCCATAAGACGGGTCAATCCACGTTCGACAGGAATAGATAGACTCAGTACTACCCACCTCTCTCTCGGGAGTAAACCAGTAGCCAAATCTCTTTGCAAAATCTTTAGTGCTTCTTTACAATCTGCTACTTTTTCATCATATTGGAAGCAAGCTGTTATTACACCATTAAGTAAAATCAAATCCCCGATTTCTCCCGCGGATACAAGACCTATATCTAATTTATGTGAAGATTCAAAGCTTTTTAAAAGGCTCGTTCATGACCAATTCCTGAACCATTAGTTTTATCTAAACTATTAAGTAATCTCCAATCTGGCTATGACTCTCATCATAGTACACAAATCTCCTTACTAAATGTCCTCGACGATATTCACCAGGGTATTGATAAACGAATGGTAACCATCCTCGTTCTTTTTGACTTCAGCAAAGCCTTTGATACAGTCTCCGATGATTTACTATTACAGAAATTATACGATATAGGTTGCTCAGGGAATGAATTAAAGTAGTTTCAAAGCTACCTGAGCGGCAGAACTCGGGCCGTATTAGGCGAAGATGGCATCCTCTCGAGTTGGTTAACAGTGAAGAACGGAGTTTCTCAGGGCTCAGTATTTGGCCCGTTGCTGTTAGCTATATTCATCAACGACCTTGGGTATGCCCTGAGACATTCCAAGTACATGCTGTTCGTCGATGATACACAAATTTATTTACGGCGCCCATTATCCGGGCTTTCACCTTGTTTGCATGATATTGCACAGGACTGCCAAGCAATAGCTGACTGGACCAATGCCAATGGTCTTACATTAAACACATCAAAAACGAAAGCCATGGTGCTTGGCAGTTTAGCGTATGTTAATCGAGTCGACCTACCTCTTCGTAATAACATCCTTAATATCTATGGTTAATCCATCACTTTTTCGAAGTTTGTGAAAAATTTTGGTGTCTGGCTTACACCAACACTTGATTGGAGACTCCATGTAAGCAAACTTATCAATAAAGTTAATTCCGCGCTTTATGCTATTAAATTTCATGAAAAAAGTTTAACACCAGCAGTTAAATTGTTCGTCTTCCCTCGCATAGATTATGCATGTTTAGTCTATGCCGATTTAACAGATGAACTTAAGATCATGCTACAGCAATCCATCAATAACTGTATAAGATTTATTTTCGTTTTCAAGAGAGACGAACGTATAACTCCATATCGACTTAAGCCGGGATGGTTGTCTGTTCGTGGTAGTGGGAATATTTCCTGGGCACTTTCATGTACAAAATCGTTCAAGGACTCGCTCCATCGTACTTATTGGATCGTTTCCGACATATATCAGATATGCCGGACTTACGAAGATCAGCTCGTAGTTCGGTTCAAGAAATATTCACAATACCAACATGCCGTACAAATATATTTCAAAATTCTTTGATGGTATCTGCGTCCTATTTCTGGAATAATCTTCCGCCTACGATATAGCTGCTGCTGAATCTCTTGATCATATTTACGCCTTTGATACAGCGGTTGGAACCCTGATTCCTCGAACCAGATTTTAATGGCTCCATCTTTATCACGCGAATCCAACGCTCTCTTCTATTTATATTTCTATTTTTATTTTCATTTTTATTTTCATTTTTATTTTGTAACCGCAATTCCCCCGTTTCTAGGCGGGGAGTTATATTTTAATCTTTATTACCAATACAAGGATAAGGACAGGGGGTAATAAAATTATCGCATTACACCACAGAAAATAGTATAATTAATTACTGAACTTAGGTGGGTCGCAGATTACAATAATCTTCGCAAAGAGGATAACTCTTTTAAAAAATGACCTGACGGGTCGGAAACACAGCGCAAAATACAAAAGATATCGCCAATCCAAAGTCACAAAAAGGGACGCGGGGGAGGGAAGAGAAAATCGCAAAAGTACTCACTCCGTCGAGTCACCAAAATCACCACTCAGTACGATAGTCCTTTTGGCACTTCGGGAAAATGTGGAGCTGTTCCTGGGAAGGTTGGAGTACTAAATTTCCGGCTGCTACTCGATGGCTCAGACGTGCAGTCGTTTTTGGAGGCTCGTGGTAGGAATCCAGATACTTCTTTTCCTCCAGCCCAACACACAGATTTTTACTTATCTGCTTTTCCAATGCATCGAATTTTCGGTTAAAAATACGATTAAAAAGAGACGTTCGCGAAGAGTCACCTTTACGGTTCCAAAACCAAGAGTCAAGTGACGACGCTCCTCGCGTCCTTGCCGTCCCCGCTCGGCGGTATATGCTGGCGTGAGGGGGAAACGGTGAGCCAATCAGAGGACCTCGAAGTATACGCCGGCTGGCGTATAGCCCGTGTAGCCCGACTCGGGCACGGGTAACTATACTTAAAGCTATAGTTTGTTCCTTCAGGAACGGCAACGGGGCTTGGGGGCACCCGTGCGATTAACGGCAGGGTCGGATACGCAACTTTCGTTGCAATTTAATTCATTCACAGTAAGAATCATCTTAATCAGATTACAAAACAGTAGTCATTGGCATATTGTGAGTTGGGCCAGTTTAGAATAGTTTAATTATAGTTTAATTATAGTTATATTAATGTTTATTATTAAGT
>JAPYZR010005049.1:0-11325 GCA_030522945.1 Trichopria nigra
CGAGCATAAAAAATATTGGCGGTCAATTTTCGAAAATGAAATTAACCACTCCTTTACTGTCAATTCGTGAATTCACAAAAAAAATACATATTTATACTTAAAAGTTCAAAAATCAATTAAAAAAGAAAAAAAAAACACAGAAACTTTTGTAAATCAATGAAAATGTGGGTTTTTGAAAATTAAAACGTACTATATGAAAAAGAAAGGAAATATATTAAAAGAAAATAATTAACTTTATTACCGCGTGATGGAGATTAAGTAGTAAAAGTCAATGTCGTTTCGAACATTTTGGCAGCCCTCCACGAAATTGATTAGTGTCGTTTTTTCTAAGGTAATAAAAAATATATAAAACAGGTCTCATGATCTACCCTATTGTTATTGTACAGTCACTAATTTTTACGTATAAATCCGAAGCCACCAAATTTAAAAGCGCCAATTTTTTGATATATTTGTGACCAAAAAAGTCTCCTGATTATTAATAATTAAAAAACGCGTTAATGCAATTCCATCTATTTTTGCATAATAAAAAGTTGATTCAAAATTGTGAAAAATCAAAAAATCATCAAAAATACTGCAAGAATTTTTTTTATTATACTTTCTTTTGTTGCTAAATTCTATTTTTTATTATTTAATAAAAAATTATATTTTAGTATTTAAAAATATTACATATTGATTATATAGAACAATTTTAGTTATTAATATCATTCTCTAATAAAAGACTCCTTTTTTTATTTTAGAGAGAATGACGATTTCAATCGCATAAAATTTTTGCAAAAAAGTAGAGAAATCTTTATTCAATAACATGAATTTCTCAAAAAAAGATTAGATGATAAAAAATAGAATTTAGCATAAAAATATATAATAAAAGCATTCGTTCTTTATTTTCGATGAGTTTTTGAATTTTTCTAGACTTTTAAGCAACTTTTTAGTATGTAAAATTATATAAAAATGACGGAAAACTTATTTTTTTATTTGTTAAAATCTTTTTTTGATCGTAAATACGTCGAAATATTGGCGTCTTGAAGATGGCAGCGATCAATTATTGTATTTTATTCCATTAACGTTAAACTTTTGGAAATTAGTGATTACAGTTTGCGAATTGTTTGTCGACTTTACTAATAAAGTACGGGAAAGTAAGTTATAACAAAAAATGTTATTGAAGAATCCCCAAGTTTCAAAGTTCATTTTGAAACGTTCACTGATTATCAAACAAATTTAAAAGGGTGCAAAATGAAATTCTCAAGTCATTGATTCTGAATATCGTGATGTTTTCACTTTGATTAAAATATATTTTTAATTCTTTAATGTCCCTATATAAGTTTGAAATTGACGACAATTGAAGTTTGCTACTGTTGCATCACTGTGGTTGAAATGTACAATTTTATTAATTTCAAATCCATTTAAAGTCCGCAATTCGTCCAAGATACCTGAGTACTTATCCTGTTGAACATCCAATGGACTTTCAATTACTGTCATCGTACCATTACATATCATGACAGACATTTATTGAGAGTTTAGATATACAATCCGCATTGCGTGCGCATTTCGTTCACCACACATCATAATTTGGTCCGATTTATGTACACCGTAACGTCCTTTGGATATAAAATAGATATCCGTAACAATCAATAGACGTCCAACATTGATGTCGTGGTCGCACATTCAATGGACTGCCATGCGCTACCTGGGCCAATGTTTCGCGGATTAACCCACATATGAAATTCAGAATAGTATTGATCAACATCCAACGGTTTATTGAAAAAAAGGGCAAAAGTCGACGTTGTTCTTTTTCACGAAAAGCGAAATAAAATGTAGGTATATAAATAAACTGCTATCGGCAAACCATACAGATATTGGCAAGTTTTTTTATTCATTTTCAACTGATGAAAGAACGTCGATCTTTGAAAATGAAAATAACTCGCGGAAACGAATCGATCGATAAATGGACCGACGGATATACGAAGCCGACGATATCCTAATAAAGGATCCGTGACGATTTTCACATTATCCGTTGGTCGAGCAAATATTTCCTTGATATATGCGTTACCAAAAAATGGCCAGCATCAAAGTCCGCAATAAAACACCGACGCCTCGGCCATATCGCTGCCGGATATTCGGCCAATTCGTAACGTACAATCTGGACGCCCGGGTACCGATTTGCATCGAGAGTCCCAGCCATCCGGGAATTTCCTTAGGGCTATTTGATGGTTATGGCACCTTGAGATGATTCTTCGACGAAAAGTGGAACATTGAAAATTTTCTATGAGATTCTTCATTCGATGGCACAGAAAGTAGGTTAAATTCGGCGTAATAATAATAAGTGGGAATCAAATGTATAGAAATAACGTCCAATATTAAGGGAATTCCAAATAAAATCACTTCAGACATATATATATTACAGTATTAAAAATCAAACATACTTTACCCAGTCCACCATTCGAGAGAATTTGTGTCCTAATAATTATAATATACCTTTATTAATAAAATTTAATTTTAATAGCGATGATTTTTCCTTGTCTTCTGTATTATACTCTTTTATCAGCATTCAAAAATCGTTTTATTAATACGGTCGGGGCGTAATATTTTTCAATTCATGAAATTCATAATTGAAAATAAATAAAGTGATGAAAATACACGGAGAAAAATTTTCTAAAAATTTTCTAAAAATTTTTTTAAATGAGTATGGTAAAAATTGCCATTCGTCATGTAAATTTTTATCATGAAAAATTACAATTCTTCTCATGGCGTCTGTCCTCAAAATGCCATCTGATATGGTGAAATTTGAAACGTCCAAAATGTTAAATGTCCGTCACTCATTTTTCATCGTCTGCATCTTTCGAAGCTTCTCGTTTATTTGTCGAATTCCTTAGATCTCATCTTTCCATTATTTTATTCAAAAAATGTTGAATCCTTTTCTATTCCCGGGGAATTAGCGCTTTTAATCCACGGAAATGGATTAGAAATTATTCACATGAACATCGATCAATCCTATACATAATCCACGGAGATGAATTGGAAATGATTCATTTTCAATAGGCGACAGTTTTGGATTCACATCAGTGATTAAAAAAATCAAATGCGCGAATTTGCATTTGAATCCATCTCTTTTGTTTTTACCCTCTAAATTTCATGAAGTAAAATTTCACTCTTAAAGAGTGAAAATTGAGCTACTATTCAAAAGAGTGAATTTTCACTCTTTATGAGTGACATTTCACACTTTTTGGAGTGAAAATTCACTCCTTTACAAGAGTAGCTTAATTATCACTCTTTGTGGAGTGAAATTCCACTCTAAGAAATGTAGAGATTTAAATACTAAATTTTGTATTTAAATTTTTCAGTTAAATCGGTATTTTTAATTATCATAGAAATTTACAAATATTTTATTTAATTTGTTATTAAAATAATTTTGTAGATTACGTATAATAAAATTCTGAAGAGGGCTACAAAGGAAGGTCCAAACGATATTAAGGTATATATTTAAATCGACAGTTATAAGATCCTTCAACAAAATTAAATTATTTACATTATTTCACATAAGATTATCTCAAAATGTTAATGCGATTAAGATCAGGTCATTTGCACCCCTCGGTACAATCACGAGTTGAATGAACTCGATTTGAAAAAGAACAACATATACATAGGAGTTGGAAAGGATTTCGACTATGCTTGAGAATTTTGTTGAATTATACATCTTCCCGCTACTTGTCCAAGAGTCTCGAAAGTGCTTTATAAAACTTATACGGCTGTCATTAAAATGAGATCGAAAACCAATATTATGGCTTTTTGGCCTTTCATTAAGTCAAAACGTCAACGTAATACCCTACCGTATAGCGAAAATTTAACGCTCTTTAAAGTGTTCATAAAATGTCTGGGAAGTGTTTGTACACTTCAGTGAAGCGCTTTGTACACTTTATGGGTGCTTTAATGACATTTTAAGAAATAACGTGTAATAGAACTGTTAAATATTAAACATTCCAGTGTACGAAAGATGTTCGAATGATTATTTTCCTGGTGTTTTGTAAACTTTCGGTATAGCTTCAATTTTACCATTTTTCAGAATTTCTCGGACACTCGATGGTAAAAGAAAGTGTTCGTTATCGTGTTTTAAAGTGTTAATTTTTCTTAGATCTTTCGAAGCAGATCATGTGAAAAATGTTAACATGAATTTTCTTTTAAACTTTACAATTACTAATTAACACGCCAAATATTTTATCAATGTTTGGATATCTCCGAGGCATCTTGTCTTACCACTGGCCACATAATACTTTCCTGTCTTCCAGCGCTTATTAGGGTTTATTCTAAGTGCAACCAAGGAATTTAAAGATTCTGAGGAACAGTTGGGCACCTTATTCGCTCGTTAGTAATCCCACATTTAATGTATGCAGCTCCTATTTGATCACCGTATATACGCAAACTGAAATTAATATGCTAGAGTGGATCCAGAGGAAATCCCTCGGATTCCTTGCTTTCAAATCAGGTCATCCAATGTCGTGTTTCGATCGCGATTACAATAATGATGTTCCAAACAAAATTTTAATTCCCCGCTAATTATGCATCGTTGCATTCTTATCGTGATGTATTCCGTTATAGCATTCTGACATCTTCTCTGGGCCACTGATCTATCTAAATTATTTTCGTATATACAACTATGCCGTATATTTCTTTATTTTAGAAAGTTCAACGCTATGCCCGCATATAATTAAGTAACGCATATACTATAATTAGGTCAAACAATTATTAAATATTAATATTAAATTAAAATATTAAATTTATTTTAATTATTATTTTGTAGAATTATTTATATAAACAATCGAATAATTGAAAATAAAAACAAAGAAATATAAATATATATTTATAGAAAACAACAAATTTATGAAACGTTATACTGACTTCTGCAATAATGAAATTGTTTCGAAAAAAACGGTATAAATATAAATATTCATTTATCATTACAAAAATATTCTTTTTCCAAACACGGTTATTGTTCAGCGATACAATAATTTTCTTTCGTTATTTATCGTTAAAAAATTAAAAAAAAAAAAAAAAAACGTTAGAAAAGCAATTATTTACAACAATTCATTTTAAAATGAATACCTTCAATAAATAAAAATCAATCACTCTATAATTATACTTCCAATTTCTTGTACGTTTTTACAAAATCGATTCGCGTCGTTCTTATAAGGGAAGTAAAATATAAAATATTTTAAAACCATTTTAAATATTGAGTTCGGAAGAATATTTATACTTTTTTCCGTAAAAGTTTATTATACTTTAAAAATAAAGTTGAGTTCTATTATAAATACATAATAGTTTTCCAACTAAAAATACGTTTTATAAAATCAATATCTATTATAAGAATAATGGTGAATAAAATTTATTCGCGTCACATTTTCTCCACCTTCAATAAAGCGTTAAAAATAAAGTGCGCTTTGATATTAGGGAAGTAACGAAAATCAGCGGGAAAACAATTTCTGTATGTACATTATATTGCGCCTTTAATAAGATAAAGTTGTTTTTTCGGTTTTTTAATTATATTTTAAATTCAGCAAATATTTGACATTGTCACATTTAATTCCCTATTACGAACCGCATTTTCCCAACAATGTACTTTTTTTAAATTTTATCGAAATACATATACATGTGTGTGTGTGTGTGCGTGCGTGTGTGTGTTATAAATATATACGTGCTTAAACTAATTGAAAAAAATAATACATGTCTTCGACATCACCATTATTAAACAATCGCCTAATTTCCACTGTATACCCCCCCCCCCCCCCAACTCTTTCCATCAGTCAACCATGTAACGACAGTTTTATTCAAGTATGTTTGAGTGGCATCCTGCGAGTCTCGGTCGGAACAATTTCTAAAGTCGTACATGCAACTTATTCGTCGTAACACTCTTAATAAGAATAACTTCTATAGCAGTAGCTATATATAGATCATATACGGCATATATATATATATATATATATATATAATATATATATATGATGAAGTTACCAAGAGTCTACTTATAAAATGCATTATCAGAATCTTTCCAAATATTCCCAAGAATGAAATTTCGTCACGTCTCTAATCAATAATAAACACCCGATAACTTCACTCGCACCCATTTAAAAATTTCATCCATCGCAATAACGTATTCGGTCTTATCAACGCCGATCTGATAATTTATTCCATATATACCACAACTTTATTGAAGCCTGGGCAAAACCTCAATATTCGCCGTTGTATAATATGTAACGTATATAACCTTTCGTATAACGCGTCATTGCGGGGATTCTGTGCCGAAGTACCGTCCGAGGGAATTTGTGGGGCCAAGTACCGGATGAGTATACTTGCACCGAGAGTATGAATACTTTAGAGAATTCGTCGTGGCTTTCCATCGTTCTAATTGGCCTTATTCACGGTAAAACTTTAGAATTTTTCCATTTTCCCTGCCAGTTGCAAACCATATTATTTCGCTTCGAATCTGGTTCTTACTGTTCTTTTTTTTTTAAACAAGATTCCACCGATATTTTAACATTACATCCCTTACCTTACGCTTGGCAGAATTGAACTTTCCTTTTCGCTATGTTAAATAATGAAAATCTGTCGTTATCTTCCATCAGTGACGTTGATTTTTAATCGCTCTAGATCAGTACATAAGATACATCTACAAGAAGACGTTACCCAAAATTGGTTCAAACAACCTGTACTGACGATCATTAAGCAGCTAGCAAGCTTCTGAACGGAAAATTATTATATCCTTCCTTTTCGTCCGTCGACTCCGACGTACTATTCGGCAATATAAAATCGAATGTCGAAAGTAGACGAAACTCCACTGCAGTACGGTCTGAGGAAGGAAGATTGCAAAAGTCGGGGCGTCTAATCCCGCCTAAGCCCGCGCCTCGCGGTATATCGAGGGACGTTTCCATGTGTCGGCATTGAAAATAGCCACCCCATTTTCCGTTGAGACAACGAAAAACGTCTCGGGCAAGTTTGAATTGAAGATCCTCGAGTGTATACGGCACTTGGCCACTATTGTTCTACACAGATGCGGTTTAGGAGCTTCCGGAAGAACCCATTACTCGTCAAGGGAGAAAACGAAACAGAGGGAGGGAGCTAGAGAGAGAGATGGAACTCTTGCATTAAACCTCGTCACTTGTAACTCGAACTTTAGCCCAGGAAACTTGTATATATATGCTACCCGAAACTTCCTCCCCGGTCCAAGATTTTCAGCGCACACGTCGTTTCACGGGCCTCCCGTTAAGTCTGCGACTGAATAATTAGTAGCCGATGCCGTTATTACCTTTTATTTTTTGAGTTTAAATAATAATATTGACGATTACGCGGCATTCATGGTAGAAATGATAATGGATCAGAAACACTTTGGTCTTCTCCTGAAAGCTTTCATCCAGATTGGTCTTTCGCGATACAATTATTTATGGATAACATCCTAACAAGGATTCCTGTAATCTTTACCCAATTAGCACTGGACGTCCATTGCACATCCATGATTCATTTTGTCCATTTAGAAAACCTATACTTTTATTTACGTCCATTCTACATCTAACTGTACTTGTGCTATCTGGGCTGCCATTACCCGAGTAGAAATTTAGTGTAAACCTTGTGTTTCGAAAAAATATAGTCTTCCTAATATGCGCATCTCTTCAATACGTCATCATCATGCAGACGGAAGTATTCTACAAAGTCCCTAGGCAACTATCGAAACCCGCGGTCATTCCACAGTCAGTGATTCCCTGAATCATTAAAGGAACGCTTGATTAAATCGACTTGAGGAAGGCACGCATGGAGTGTTTTTATCCGGCTGATTTCAAATTCCTCCCGATAAAAGGAAATTTCTCGTATAAATGCTCAAAGCCAGTCCACCCAGAGCCGGTCGAAAGTGATGGTTCACGAGGCAAAAGGGAGCCTCTCATTTCTTACTTAGGTAGTGCAAAAACACTTTTTATTTATTTTTCGCGTTGACGCATCTCGCGAACTCTGCCCGAGTAGTGCGGGGCTGTGTGAGAAATAGCGACGCAAAGAGCCCCGTATCACCCTCGCGATATCATTTCGCGTCGGGTTTCGGTCCGTTTTTTTAATAAAATGTGTGTCTCAGCTCCCGTCGCGACGGGAATATGCTGCGCGCGGCTCGCGTCTCATATCTTACATTTTTTTCTGATTTACGGGGGATGCTCGGATATTCAGAAATTCCTTTTCCACTTTTTACGCGCCTCTTGCCGTGCTAATGGATTGAAGGAAAAGTGCATCTACTCAAATAAATTCTGACTTTTATATATACACATACATATATATATTGGAACGTATAACCAGTGACATTTGAGATGATGTCATTTAACCTCTCTCCTGTTCGAATATTACTAAATATGCAAGTAGTCCACCTTCTCAGGCTGCCTCGGATTTCTACTCTCTTCTGTAAAGTGGCGTACCAGTCCCATAATTCTATTAGACGACTCTTATGTAGTAGCAACGTCACATAACCAGAATATCGTCTTTCGTATTTCTTTTTTTCTTTTCATCATCGAGCCAATTTGTGCGGAAACATTCGTAACTAGAAGAAACTAGTTTCCCATCTCCGTTTCACCTCCATCGGAAGAATTACGAGGACACGCCGGCGAGGTCGCACGCCCATTTCACCCCCGAGGATTGTATATGCCCTAACGAGAAAAAACGATTTCGCCGCTTGTCAGCGTTGACGTGCCCGACGAATTATTCGCTCCTACAGAGGAAGAAGAAAACGATAAGCGCTTCATTGCTTGCAAAAGATGCGAAATGAGAGACGTCCTGAGGCGCAGAATGTACTTGATGGATGGAAACTGGAACGAATACGTTTTGGGGGGCGAATTCTTACTTTTTTATATATTTTCGCTGTGAGACATGATTTCTTGGTATCGATCAACCTATCGCGCGTGTCCCTGAAGGCTATCAATCGGTGCTTGTGTGTACACGTTCATAAATCAGAACTAGGGACGGTCGCATGATCAGAATTTCATTCGAGGCACCGATAAATTTGTGTTCCTTGTTTCTCTCTCGTTATATCGTGATCGGTTCAACTTCATCCCTACATATTTCAGGATTCGCAACAATTAAATCAACATTACATATACCTTTTCAACCTCTGACGGGTAAATTTTAATCTCCCGCCATTAATTATGTGTTCTCTGATGACCAACTTATTAAGAGTCCCCTGGACAAGGCACTCCAGTTACATTGACATAGCCAAGTTATTGCTCGAACCCTTTCGCAATAGTCGAAACAAATGGTCAAACTTTGTCGATGGTTTCGATTCCGAATCGCAGATGATGAATGGGCGCTGAGGTTTCGCGTTTCGCGCGTAAGGGTTACGAGGTCAAAGTGACGTAACGATTTTACATTTCGCCGCCGTTTGTCGTTCGCTTTGAAATTTTAATGAACTTCGAGACTCGATTATATGCGCAGCCGGTTACGTCGTAGTGGGTTAAAACGCTCGGCAGGCGTCCCGACGTAAATCTAACGTTACAGAAATATTAACCCATTTTTACCGAATATGATGACGTATCGCTTTCCGTCCGGGAACTTCGGCAAAACCGCGTCCGAGCTAATCTATATGTATGTACATCCAGCTGCTTGAAGAATCGCCTGACAACGTATTCGTGAAATAGTTATAAAATAATGGTTCGAATATTACCTCGTACGAAGTACAATCGAACGGTGCCCGATCTATTCACGTTTATTAATCCAAGTAATAATTCAAATATCATTTTCAAGTCCAAATCTTTTTCAGGGTGCTTTTACTCATGTAATTTAAATTTTATTCTTGCGAATTCTCGGCCAATTCTGAACCGATTTCGCTGAAAATTGACGTACTTTCATAAAAAAAGGTTAAAAGCGCCCTAAAACAGATTTGGACTTGAAATCACATCTAGTTTCTGTTTAATTGGAATATTTCAGGTTAGGAATTGACGTTACCGACTGAACCAAAAACTGAAAGGCGATTCCCGAAAATCTTTCAATTATGTAAAAATTGAATTTCCCTTTATTGATTGTATGTTAAAGATATATGGTGTATATACAGGGTGTCTGAAAAGTATCGAAACGATGGAATATTTCGAAAATCTTGGGGTCAAAAATCTTAAATGGCAACAACATAGGTCGAGTGGGGGCTTATATCGTTGGTTTTCGAAATATTCTACCGTTTCCATACTTTTCGGACACCCTGTATGTATATTCGAGTAAAGTTTCGACAGCGAATAAATTTCGCCATTTTTCTTTTGGTAGAAAATATCGACATCTTTTTCATTTTCAAATTTTCGAACGAAGAATGCGCAATAGCTTTCAACGTGCCGTATATATACACAATGACGGCACATTTCGGTCAGATTTTTAACAATTTTTTTCCGGGATAAAAGTGCGGAACAAACGCGAAAAAAAACACGGGCCACCGGCCGTAAACGCGAACAATCGAAAATCGTCGCTCGCACAATGTGCGTAGTACATGTCAATTTCGGCGGTATTTTGTACGCGCAAATGCACGCGTAATTCGAATGCTTTCGGTATGATTTCGTTTAATCAGTTAATCAGTTAAAAGGTTTAACTTTTAACCCGAAAGAAGAATGGGTTGCTACTGCTGCTGCTTGCCGACGAAAAATAACCCATTCTGACGTTGCGTCGCTCCATTCGCGTCGTTCCCGCTTTTATTCTAACGTCTCGGCACATTAATTTCTTACTGCCCTGAAACCCAAAAGTACTAACCCAGTTTTCGCGCATATTATAATTACTCCAGTCGTACGACAATATTTGGTCGAACAAAAGTAGCAGCAATTACGAGTAAAAATGATCATTATTCTAAAAATTAACAAACTAAATTATTTAAAGTTATTATTTCGTTCAAATCGTTACTTTTCATCATTCATAATTATTGTTAATAATGTGTCTTCGAAGAAATTTTCCCATACAATATAAAAATGACATTTTGAGCATAAATCATGAGAAAGATCATTTTTGGATTCATAAGCATTCGAAATTGACGAAGTCAGGATAATAGTGTATAAAAATGCACTCCGTGTTTCATCATGTTTTAATCCCTCGTAATCTATTTTAATCCTTATTTTGTCCATTGCGAATGCTTCTGAATTCAAAAAACAATTTTTCAATATTGTTGGGTTCTTACAATTTATCCAAGATAATTTTTCCGTGTAAATAATTTTTTTTGTTAATTCCTGCAATTTGTTTATTCATAATTTCTTAATATTTTGTTGAATCACCATTTATATTTATTTCGATTATCTTCGTAAGCCTATGGTAAAAGTATGCACATAAAAGTTCAAACTTATCATTGAT
>JAPYZR010005050.1:0-18245 GCA_030522945.1 Trichopria nigra
GATGGACTGAGCGGCTGCGGCCGTAGGCCGCAATCGCGAAGTATATTGAATTATTGAGGCCCGAAGGGCCGAATCAAGACAATCTTGCGAGCGAAGCGAACCGGGGGTCCAGGGGGCAGAGCCCCTTGCTGGGGTTGGCGGCCGGAGGCCGCAGGGGCGAAGCCCCTAGTTTTTTCGTTGATTTAGCAAATGATGGCAGTTATTCGAAACAATCGTTTAATGGAAATCTTGCAGCAATCCAAAATGGGATTAAGTTGCTACATTTTGATTTATTTGGTCGCTATTCAATTCTCGCGTTTGCTTTTTCGAATGCATATATGGATAATATATATATACAATGTACTATTATATTAATGGATTGTCGATTACAATTTTAAAAATACTCGTCACTGAACTCGACCTCCGTTAAAACCTTATAAGTATCTTGCTTTCTTCTCATTGGCTTCCAAACTAAGCTTCGATTGCTCAATACATCGCAGGCACTTCCCAGTGTAACGAGAAGTTTACGAGAAAGAACTTGAATCATTCGCATTGTAGCAGCGATGTTACCTGAAGCAATGTCCAAACTATTTGAACAAAATTAAGGACATACCAGTGAAGCAATTTCGACGCAATCCATAAAAATGAAGACTAGAAGAATTTCGAATTCTCGGATAATATTAATAGTCATTATTGGGGCCTGCACTTGCGGAGTGAGGCCCGAATGCGGGGGGCGTGCGAAAATTTCGCTTTTAACGGCAATCCACGATGATTCGTCGTGTCAGAAAACATCACCAATTGGCATCATGATGTACGAAGCTGCTCAGTATCTCGCTGAAGTACACAATAATCGAACTTCAGGAAATCATATAGGTTTGAATTCACGATTATATTCGGTTCCAAACAAACGAACAAAGACACACACAAACACACACGCGCGCACTTATTATGTAAGCATTACGTACAGCTTATAATTGCTTCAATCGTTAATTTTGTTTTTGTAGATTTATTTATGAAATGTTATGACAAATTTTTTTGAATTCGTAGAACATATGGCCAATGAAGGTATAAAGCTTTCATTTGTATTTTATATAAAAATTTAAATCAAAATTATCAACAATTATTATAAAAAATCATGAATTGCAATTTATTAGTCTAATCTCGAATATTTTCAAAGCACTTTAAGGTTGAGATACATTTTTTTTAATATTATTTGTTATTTGGAACTCAAAGAAAAATTAAAGCTTTGAATTTTTGAAAGGCCGATAAAATGTGGGTAATAATTATATTGAAAGTTAAAAATTGAAAAAATGTTGTTTAAAAAAATTGGTATGAATTATTTTATGAATTGGTGATTACTTAATTTGATGTCAGGGAATATAAAACTGCGACAAATGAGTTTCTACAGTATTGATTTGTATCCCTTGTAAAATTATACTATAAAACACGGTAGAAAAGCTGTTGCTCTATCTTGTTTTTGTCCGTTTTCTTAGAATTAAGGACAAAAACTTATAAATGTTTAATCACCTACCTCTAACCGAGGCACCATTTCTTTGTATGAATTGACATGGTCATAGTGAACCTGTAATTTTTAATATTTAATACTTCCTAAAAACTATCTACAGTCCCTTTTCAATACTACTCCGATTCAATGACTCATTTTTACTTTCATAATTTATGCGTGTTATTATCAAAATAGATAAAATGAAAAAAACTTGTATTTACTAAATCATAATTCTATACTTCGACCAGGAATAGGTCGGACGACGTATTATTGAATTTGATCAAGGCGTGTACACAAATTACTTTTTTTTCCAATTTCTATTTCCGATAAACGAATAGAAAAGCCAGAAAGATTCTATCAGCTATTTTGTACGTACATTCGTACGTGCACTGTAAAAATAAAGGATTAAAATGATTACGTCTTAAAATCGCCAATGTATAGTGCATAATAAGTCTGTCCTTGTTTAAATGAGCTTGTTTACATTACACCTTACTTTCAGTCAATTTTCTTGCTTAATTCAAGATTTTACTGAATTGAAGTATTTCTTTTTAGAGTGTGTGTTACCTCGCTCTGAACTTTAAGGACTTTGAGGAATAAAATTTGCGAAATCATTGTGGATATGACTCGATAATGGTTAGAGCTGATCCATTTTTAGAATATACCCATACTAAAATGGAGAAATGACGGCCAATAAAACCAATTGAACTTCTAAGAAAAAAAAACAATCTTTAATTTCTCATTTTTTGTTCAAAACAAAAAACACACAAATATTCGTGAGAACACGAAGAATGTAAAAATCATTCACTTTTTGAAATTGACCGAAGACAAATTGAATTACTTTCATTTTCCTAAAATGTAAATTTTTTTTTATTCAGGAAATGTATTCCATTGAGACTTCTACCCTTGTAGAAATTTACTATGAATGCCTTAATTTACTACAAAAAACAACTAATATGCAGTAGTGTCACTACTAAAAACTACTAGTGCGCAGTAGTAAATTAAGCCATTCAGTATTAAATTTCTACAAGGGAATTCGATACCTCTCAGTATCTTTGTCATGCATTAGAATAGATATATATCAAGTTTCAAAATTATTACATCGTCGTATGGCTAAATTTTTTTTGCGTCCGACTAATATCTCATAAAACCACTAATCCTTATTTTGATGTCTGTTTTCATCAGTCCATTAAAAAATGCACCTCCGATCTAGAATAAGTAATTCAAATCGATGAAAACGATAAACAGTCATGATTGGATGCATGGACTACTAAATTTTATTTATTTATTCTTGTGCCAGCGATAATGATTGAATTATTTTACCATCATATATAACTATTTAGGTGCAAAAAATTAATTTTTAAGTTCGTGCTTATAATTTGCAATGTGAATAGAAACGTGCGATATGACATGATAATGAATAGTATTATTTGATTACTACATGATTACTACAGTTGGTTCTATATTAGCTAACATAAAGACATATGATAATGATGATTTAACAAAAGTTTAAAAAAATATTTAGTATTTCTTAATTTGGCTACGACATTTGCATGTATGCGATTCAAGGGTATAACATTATATAACTGCAACTGCTAATACGTATAATACTGTATTGCAAGGGCGCCTTGTGTCTCGGGTCTTACTCAATTTCTGATTGAATCGATGTGAAATTTGTTGATAATTTTCTTACAAAATAATTCTGCAAGAAACAAACAATTTGAATGTCATTATGAATAATTTAATTAGGATCTCAGGTTTATAATAATCAACTTCCATAAAAAACCCGTATATTAACATTTCGTTATTTTCAAAATTCGAATTCGTAATATTATTCCATCCACTATTTTGAATTTTTTAATTGTGATCTGAATATTACTAAAATTCAAATTATCTTTTCTACATTATTCGAATAAAATTTAAAATGTTTTAGCGAAACATATTAAAAGTATACAGTATTCGCAGTGATGTTGATTTAAGAGATTTAATTGAAGAATGTAATTGATATATTCATAAAAATAAAGGAATTTAGGAATAATTGCAGACTAGTAATATTTGAATTAACTGTACATATTTTTAGTAACATATATAGGATCTGATTACGCAAATCGCACCTGAACGTTCAATGAACGTCTATATATACTTCAGCCACCATACAGCATCATCCATAATGGTCGGGCGTTAAAACAGTATTAGAATGTGAAGTGGACTTCTATTCTTCGAATAACGCAGTTAAGTGGATACAGTATAGAGAACGTGTATAAATTGTGGACAATGCAACGATCAAATGCCGACTTCAAAGCAATACTGTTTTTTTTTAAATTTGTTATTAGGAAAAAAGTTGAATGAAAAATTAATGTTAAAATTGGCCTTGTACATTTTTGTTTTTTATAAATAATGGATAAATTAGGAACAAATGTTATCCGACATTATGGATGATCCAGTTCCGCTTTTACAGAAGTTCGAATGATGGTTAAATCGGATTCCCTACAGATAAAGGTGCGAATTGTAATTTCATCCAGGTCCGTCCATCTAGATATATAATCAGTTATGTGTAGGTATTCCTATTATATGATAGGGAAAGTAGAAATCATTCAATTTTAATGAGGCATTCCTATAATTTTCCGTCAATATTTATTTAGTGGCTTCAATATATAAACAGATTTACAATCCTTTCGAACGAGATTCATAAGAATTTATATATAGGCCTCGATTGATAAACAGTTAAGTGAAACAGATGAAAGTGACGTCGAGAGAATGTTACTTGTACCTATTAGAGGAATCCATTTAAGGTCAGCATCGATCTTACCGTAGTGACATTGAAAGTGCATGTCTGTGGTTCACGGGTATAACATTATATAACTTAAACTGCTAATACGTATAATGCATTGCAAGGGCGCATTTTGTCTCGGGTCTTACTCATTTCTTGATTGAAATATTCTGCAAGGAAAAAATAATTTGAAGTTAAAAATCTACAATGTTTTTTATGCTTAGTGTGATATACTTAAATACTGTCAAATTATTTTATAAAATATTATGTTATTGTACATTACATTAAGCTATTCAAATATAGTTACATATAAAGTAGGATCCCTTATAATAATTTTTCGAGTTGAGCAATTTGGCGGTTCCCTCCCTTATGTTGACGTTTCCCCAACCCCACCACTATAAGAAAAAGTGTGAATAAAGGCAGCGTGAGAAAAGGAAAACAATACTGTTGCCTATTTTTTCGGTTTGCAATCCCAATGAACCGATGTCAGAGCACTGATCGAGTATAGTTGGGGAAGAAGTGAGGGGAAAAAGTTAAGATAGAGGAGTGAAAAAATGAAAATAAAGCAGGTAATGAAAGTAAGAGGGGGGGGGGGGGGTCCGTATCCATATATATATATAAAAATATAAATCGCAAGAATTAGTTTAACGAATATTCTAATGAAAATTTTGAAAGTATAATTATTATAAATTTAAAAACAAATATTACAAATGAAAGTAAATATATACAATTCTTAACAAATTATGTTTATCATTTGTAGAAGTAAATGTACTGGATACTTGTGGTAGCACATCTGGTGCATTAAAAGCTGCAATGAAAGCGCTGGTAATGGCAGATATTAATTGTTTACAGCCACCTCACTATTTAGGTTAGTATTCCATATTTTCCTTATAACTTTGTAACTCTGTATAATAACTATATATACTGTTCTCACTGTATTATAATATGCAAATTTCCAAAATAATATAATAATTTAAATTATTATATATTATTTGAAAAAATATTGGATCTACGAAAACGAGTTTTTCAGAATTTAATTATAAAATCCATCGAATAATGGTTGCGTTGAACCGTGAATATTTAAATTAAGGAGAGGTAAATTAATGTAATAAATAATTACATTGTTGTTACTCAAGGTTATAGTGCACCTGACATGAATTGATGTCGAAACGTAGGGCTATTTATTAAACAGTTCATGGAACCGAAAAAATTACCAATTAATTTACACCTCCCTTAAATTTAATTATAAAACAGGAAATAGTTGTTAGACTGTTGGCAGATATCGTATTATGTTATACGATTTGTAGAGGATTTCACTTTCTATGTATATATTGTCTTCAGCGAGAATAAAACCGTTATGATATGATTTAACACTACTTTTGGAACGTTTACATAAAAATCATTTTATTATTACTGTTTCTACACCAAGAATAATATAGAATTACCTTAAAAAAAAAAAAAAAAAACTCATTGTTAGAAACAAGTGAAATAATATAATTATTTGACCAAATGTACTGCAGCTATATGTATATAATACTTGATTAATATTTTCTAAGGCAACAGCTTATTTTATAAAATATTAAAATTTTTTTCATCTTAAAGGATTAATCAGTCCTGATATCAATGCAGAAGTCGTGGACAAATTAACGTCAGTTTTAAACGTTCCATTTGTCACCAGGACGTCTAGCGATTCAGCATATATACATCGGTTGCCCGAAATTTCAAACGAGTATATTTTCGAGGTAATTTAAAGAAAAACGTTTACAGACTTTTCAATGCACGTATCAACTCAAATGACTCGCTTAATTCGTACTCTTCAAACATTGAAGATAACGGTTTCATAACATTTATATGATTGCTACACGTTACGTTACTGTTACAAAGTTGTCACATAATTGTTATATATAACTATCAGAACTGTGAGGAACTATGGGGAATTAAGAAAAAATTGTTTTTATTTTAGGGAATACTTGAAACAATTAAGAGATTACGGTGGAAATCGTTTGTTCTATTTAGAAATAATAATGGCGATAATGAACTTAACTCGGGGAATATCGCTAAAAAACTTACTTCGGCGGCAATTCTGAATGAGATATGCGTAACTATTCCTCAAAACGATGACGAAGGTATGCTAATGATATTTATTATTTTTTTATAAGGCGGGAAAATTGATGAGGAAAACCGAGTTTGTAGAAAGTATTTAGTGTACAAAGTTATTCACTTTTCGTAGATTCACTAAAGTCAGCCATATTTAAAAGAATACATGCTGTTCTTCCGTCTTTCCGTTCAAATTCGCCTGAAGATAAGACGAAGCTCCGACGCTATTATTCTTCACCTCTACAATCACACCTTATCATTATAATCTAAACCAAAATTAAATTCTTACTACTATAAAGATGTTCAAACAAAAGTTAAAGGTCACTTTGATTTTTATTATTATTTGAACATATTTTAATATGACTCGCCCTATAGTACCTTTTAGATGACTCCAACGTCACCATCACAACTATATTATCATCAATTTTACTTTATCATCGGCAATACCTATCTTATATGTAAAATATCAAGAGAGAAAAGGAAGAAAAAAATTGTGTATTTTTTGCAAACATTTGAACATAACTAAATATGCCTGAACTTTAATTGGTTCACCTTTTAGACTGAACATCTTTTTTTTTATATTTATTGTAGAATATCTGTTTTCAAAGATATTCCCAATTTGTTGTTCCTTTACATCTACCATTTTATTTTTACATAAAAAATTTCAATTATGGCCAATCGTTCATACGCATATTTATAAAATAATTATTTACGAATTTTTTCAACAGAGTTGTTGACTTCCAATATCGTTCACATTGGAAAACCCGATCAGGATTTCTACAGTAGACATATGAATTCAACTATTATAGTGGCTACTCAAGGAAAAATGGAACGAGAATTAAATCAAATTTCCACCACTAATACAATACTCCTACTGGAAGATTCCTTGTAATATTTCAATTTTACTATGCAGTTTATCCCACCCATTCGAAATTTAGTTAGTCAGTACATCAATATTTTTTTTTTTCGAGCTAAATACAACAAATGCGTGATGAGTTTAATGTTTAGTCGAATTAATAGAATACTTCTATATTCGAAGGAAAACTGAATTTCCTGGTTTGGAAACGGAATTCAAAAAGTCAAGTTGGTGGAACAGCCGTCGAGCAATTAGTTATGACACAAAATCAACAAGAGACGTCAGATGGCTGCAATCCGCGATAAAAGCTTATGCAGATGCATTGGATATATCATGGCACGTATGACTTGTTCAACCGATACAATATAATTTCTGAATTGATATACATGTACCAATATATATATATATATATATCCATTGTTAGTAATGATATCTTTTGCTCGTTCAGTGACAAGAAGTGCAGAAGTCCAATAGCTTCCGCTGACTGGAACAACATCGTCATGACAACATTACTTTCCTATGATTCCCAGTCTCAGAAAGCTGGCCGAGTTTTACATATTAATCTGAAACTTCCGGAATCTCGATCAGAGTATCTAGGGAAATTACAAATTCGTAAAAATAAGGCTACCTTATATTGGAAAAAACGAGGAAGTTCAATTTCTGACAATTACAATGACAACTCAGCCTACACAATCGACGATGAATACGATGACGAGCAAATTCCATACAAATTCCAAAAGATAATATCAAGGGAGAAAAAGTCGAAATCGGGTTGTCAAGAACCGACAGATATTCGAGTGTTTGAAGAACAAGGTGACTCGGAAGATGAGAAAGATGGAGAAACTCCTCTCATCCTTATTCCAGAAATGGACGACAGTGAATGGTGGATAATGGTATGACTTTAGTCGAAGGGTCTGTCAAAGAGCAAACTCTGTTTCGCCTATTGTTGTGTCACGTTTATAAACTTTATTGATATATGGTGTAACAAGAAATAATTTCATAGGTTGGAACTGTCGCTGCTGTAGGAGTCGCAATGTTCGTGTTTGGTATATTAGCAGTCTACGTCGTGTATTCAAATATTCGAGGGCCGGTTCCAAAATCGGGAAAACATCTTGAAAGAGAATCGAGCTTCAGACGTGCAGGAAGTGAGAGAGATGTTCAATTAACCATACCTAGAAAGCCGCGTAAGCCACGCGCGCCACCGAGGAGAGATAGTAGAAACAGCATCACGAGTCAAGTGTCGGAAAATGACTGAACTTGACTTTTTTCATTTTTATTTTATTGCAATAATCCATTTTATTGATTCGTAAAATGGAAATCCTTCACTCCGTTGATTAATGATTTTTTTGAAATCGATGCCTATAAGTATTTTATTAACTCCAGACATAAACATTACAGTTGACAAATGAGTAAACCTTGCTTCGTGATTATTTAAAATTGAAGAAAGATTCTATTCAGGTCTGATGATTTGAATGAATGTTCATTATAGCACCTTATTATTAGTATCAACTGCGGTTCGTAGTACACATAATTTCTGAACTAACAAATATTTGCATATAGGGTGATGGCATGCAAACGTGTGCAAAGGAAAATATGTGCTGATATCAAAGTGGTTTCTAATAGATTTCAATGTAATACGTGTATTGTTCCGTTATAATGCACGATAGGCTCTTTGTTCGACAAAATATTACATGACAACAACAGGCGTACCTTTGATATACCTAATAACAATTTTGACCATCCAACATTTCAAAGTGATTTTTTTCCCAGTGAGATTAGATCATTCAAAATATATATCTAAAAATGGATTCTAATCGATTTTTCTTTCTTTAAAACAATTCATCAATAAATTTTTCACACGAAACAATTCTCTTATTGGCCTTATTGTCAGTATGCATGTCATTCGAATTATTCAGGGAATAATTAGTTTATTTTTATTTAACATTCCCATATGTTTTTATCGCGAAGAATTTTTGTACTACAAATACTATTCAATATTAAATAAAAACACTATCGACAAATATATTTAAAATTTTTATTTAAAGTTAATTAAAAATGTTTTATAATTCGTTTAAGGTTTACATTACATTAGTTTCTTCCAATAAAATTTTGCAATTGACATTTTCTAAATTAAACAAATAATTAATCAAGTGTATTGATAAAATGCAAAAATAAAAATTTCAAAATTTTTACAGGTTTACCCTAAATAAGCATCAACTATTTAAGGACCCGCCTCTACACTATTCACATAGGACTAAACACACTACTTGACACGGAATTTTGTTTTAGACCTTCTCAACCTATATACTAAACAAACATTTTATTATGAAACGATTGATCATGATGCACCAGTATTGGCAAATATTTGTAATTAAATAATTTAACATGCACCTATTCAAATTATCACAATATAGAAATGAGCTAAACAGTTTGTTATGTACTTAATATTTGTTATGTTATGATAATTAACGTTAGTATAAATTTGGAAGGCTCATTATGTTTATTTTCGTCTTCATTTTTATTAACATATACTTTGATTAATGGAGATGGGTAATTTCCTTAAATTAACTTCAAGTTAATGTAATCAATATCCATGCCGCAGTAAAACCTGCAATGATGGTACATTATTATCAAATATATCTATATGTATGTACATTCACGTGCATATGCGTATATAAGATAAAGTATCGTAAATTATCGATATATGGTAAATATATAGAAAACTAGGAACAATACGTCGATAAGTATACATCGACTGCAGTTAAATACCATGTAATGGATTTCCAGCAATTCACAGTCGACATTTCAGGAATCTACGTACCGATAATCAATATTTACCTAGCTAAGATAAATAATATCCTTTATAAGGATTTATATTATGTTATAATACATATATTATTATTTAGCAAAATATGGAAATATTGTAATTTTAATTAAATAGTTTATTTTAAAACAAAAAGTAAATGTATATTATGCGAGAAATACTAAATTAACGAGAAATAATACTATTGTACGATTTCAATAATAAAAGTATAAATTTAACCAAATTAATAATCATTTTATCACTCACAAATATTATTATTATTAAAATTGTACATTGCCTTAAGCAATGTTGCACATACAATTCACACCAGGAGTTACCTACAGACGGGAACAGGCAAGTACAATTTAAATCTGAATTTCTTTATACCATCAAGGCAAAATCGATGTTTTAAATGAACCTGCATTTAAAATGTATAGGAAAAGAAAGAACTTTTTGAAAGAATACTAGATTCTATTGAATTCGCATAAGTATAGGAATTTTTTGTTCGTTGTCATATTTTTGTTTTGACACAGTGACATAATAAATTCGTTTTTATTTTATTTTTTAGTTTATTTTAATTTACAAAAGTAATATACTGCACAATAGCCCTTACAGATAAACATTGTACAACTATCTAGAGTACAATTAAATTGTTGACGACTAACAAAATCAAACCGACACGTGCGCCGGATTGCATTTTTAAAACTATGGAAATTAATACAGTGGAGGTAGGGCGGAATTGAATTCCACGGAGACGAGGAAGAGGAGAAAAGAATCTATATAAGAGACCCTGCAAGGTTCTTCAGCAATTGCTCTGGGGTGCCTCCCAGCAAACACAAATGTAACAGGTATATTGCGACTATGTAACATTTATGTAACAAGTAACAATTATATAAATTTTATATTATGGTTACATTATGTGTTCGCAGGGCTCAGATCATAATCGAGGTAACGAACAGAAAATAGCGATGAGAAACTATTAAGGTTAAAAAGTTTATGTTACATTTTGTAAGCGAAATTAAGGTCATGATATAAGTGAACTGAAGAAGAGAGAGGGAAGGTGGAATTTTTGAATTATGGGTATGTAATTATGATCCGTGCAGTGCATAGGACTCCCAGATTTTCATGCAAGATATCTAAGGAACTTATATGCTGAAGAAAATCGAGAAGGCGCCAGTCGTTGCCAAAGTGAGGAGACCAAATCACAGAACCATATGTTAGAATGAAAATAACGAGTGATTTATAAATATATATTGTGGAAAAAATATCGTTAAAATTATTTGTTGTTCGCTTAATGAATCCGAAAATTTTATTGTCAACTATATAGAGGCATCTCTGAGAATGATATTGCTGTTGAGAGTACAGTCGAAATGGAAAGGATCGGCAATACGAGAAAAGGAAATGATAGAGGATTTGGATAGATTGATATGATGACCATTTTATGGGAGTAGTATATATGTAATATATCGTAGCCATGATTTGTATTTAAAATTTTTTATTTGAAATGTCTGTGAAAAAAAATAGTGCTAAAATAATGTGCTTTTTATGTGTTAATTACGTGCTCTAATTAAAAATGTTGTGTTCTTAGAGTTTTTCCAGGAATAGAGATTTAAAAATGCACTGCTAGCTTGACATAAGCTAGCAGAGCACCCTATCCTACGGATAACGGTCAAAGACTATCCCGATGGAAATGGGTAGTGTTTCATAATTAAGTGATTTTTATGTGCTTTTCAATTATTCGAGGCTCGAAATCGACACATCTATACCCTTATCGCAAAAACTACCCTTATTAATGAATTTCAGGAGCCAAATCAGAGATAAATTATAAAAATACGAAATTTCAGCAGCACAAAAATCACTTGTTCTTCAGAAAATATCGTTGATTCATGTGCTAACGAACGCGACTAATTTCGATTTTTGTGCCTTAACCCTTAGTTGAAAAAAAAAACAACCCCAGAGGAGATAAATTAGTAGGTACAAAATTAGGTAATAGTTTATTAAATTCTAATTGCAATTTTATTGATGAAAGTTACATATTTATAATAATATTATTATTTATTAACATACAAATTAATAAAGAGATAAAAATCTTGACTAAATTTTAGAAATTGACCATATCTAGTCTTTAAAACAGTCATATTGTTTTATGAGTCTGATTAAATATCCAATAAATTTTGTAATTTCTAGTAGGAACATTCAGGAAATCGACAAATAGTTCGTACTTTTTTATAGAACATAAATAAATTGTTAACGACAAATTTTCTGAGCAAGAGAAAAAGTTCGGAAGTCATATACCTTAACGCGTCATCTTTAAACCCCTGTAATACCTCAAACAAGCTATATAGCATTGCAAAAGTTTCACAGCGGAAGGACCGCAATATCCGCCTTGATCCGTGCTTTGTTATATTCGTCTAATTGTGCTAGCGCCTTATTACTTTGCATCTTTTAATTGCTAAGAAGTTACTAATTTTTTCTTTTAGCATATATATAAATACAGTAAGTCATAGTTGAGAAAAAAAGAAAAAAATATTCAGATAACTGTTTTTAAAAAAAATTTAATACTTATTAATTAAATAACCATTACTGTCATATGAACAAAATTGAAAAAATGTTAACGGAACTTTTAGAAAACCATTAAAAGCATGTTAAATTCTATTGCAACTATATGAAAAAATGAATAAAATCAATATTGAAACTTTTGATTGATGAAAGTTATTTTGCGACTATTGGTAATCTATAAAATTTCTATTCACTTAATTAAATTTTCTTTTTTTTTTACTTTTATATACTTTTACTTTAAAAAACTTTAAATATACTTTTACGACAAAAAAAAAATGAAAATAGACGAAAATTGACAAAAATAAATGAAATTCATCAACAATTTAATAGTTTCGCAATACCTGCAAAATTTCATTGTTTCGTGAATCTGTGAATCCCTAGAGAAATGTGATAATTAATAGTTTTCTTAGAGTTTTCCGATATTTAATCAAAGATACATCTATATTTAATATTATTAAGGTATATTTTAAGATATACTATTTTTAAAGATTGTACGCGAATTAATCACAGTGACTTTACTATTTAAATATTGTCCTTAAGAGTTTAATTTTCATTTCTTGTAAATGTATATGTAACATTTAAATATAGAACGCTCATATCATACTTTATAAAAGTATATATGTATATGTATATTGGCAAGTTTGCGATTTCATTACACATGACAACAGAAATTTAATGCAGCATTAACGCGAATTTTTCACATTTCATATGCTAAAAACAGAAATTCATTATCACCATATTTATTTCAAGAAACATAGATAAATATTAAAAATTATTTTCAGCCTACAAATAGAAACACGGTTACTAGTATAAGGCTACTTATACGTATGAAATAATATTAAAAATCACATTTTAAGATCCCTTAAAACTTATCTAATAAACCGGTTTTACAAATTGAATTAATTTTATATCAATGTGAATTAAAGTATAGTTTCAAACAAAAATAAATTGAGTGGGAAATATGATATTCAATACTTAAATATTTTCACGATTTAAATTGCATAGCAATGGCTATATAACATAATAGTAACTATTATGTAACATCTGTATAACGGTTATGTAATAAATGGCTATGATATATTTGTTACAAAACTTTCTGGACTGACAAGAAATGGAAAGAAACATCATAATTATGTAAGATAGATAGGAGGTACTTCAATTTTTGGACCAACGCTGAAAGTTTTAATTAATACTCACTCCTTCTTATTTATTTATGATTTTTAAAGCATGACCATTACTTATATACGCACGGAAGATTGTTGGAATAACCACAGTATGGTTGTATCAACCATATAAATGATTGCATTAACCATGTGCATTATTGTGTCAACTATAGTATGATTGTCATAATAATACTTTATTTTGAATGGGGAAAAATATTTTTATAGCTATAAAATCAACTATTATAACAATTTCTCCAGTATATTAGAAGACATTATCTCACAAGCTTAATACTAATATGGATGGAACAAACATGTGGTTGTATGGTTGTATCATATACACAGAAATGATCGTGTCAGTCAGAAGAATGGTTGTGACAATTCGATACTTTGTGTGGTGGCCTAACAATACTTTTTTCCACGTATATAAGCAAGGAAAATGAAAATAATTGGCAACTTATTTGTATCGTTGATTTCATTAAAAAGTAATGTTAAGTGTTACTGCGCGCGAAAGGTATATAAGATACAAAATTCTAAAATCCTATGGGTACTATAAATATGTTATATTTAATATAAGTATATCCCACTGCTAAATATTTTAATACCGTTTCACACAAATGTCAATGTTACAGGGTTATTAATAGCGACATATATATTTAACGGGAAAATTTAAAACATCGTGCCCAAATAATGAATTAGCAGATTGAAAATTTGTATATTTCTGGTATGGTATAGGAATAAGTTCAACAAGGGGTGCAACAGTGCATAAACAAGAAAGGAAACGGAATAGCCCAAAGTTTGGGAAGACGAGAAGAGAGAATTACGAAGAGCATCGGATTGGGTTTTCGGGGTTCTTGGGTTTGCCGTTCAAACTTTCTGGAACCCTAAATCTCGGGGACCCGACTTATGCTTTGTAATATCGTAATATCGCAATATCGCGAAGGCGAGCAGTTAAGTGTAATTAAACTGGAAGCGTCTTTAAAATTGCCCCAGGTGATCGCGGCGAAAGCGTGCCTCTTCCTCATTTCCACTACTTTCCACCATTTTCCCATTATTATTGTAATATTTATGTATTTCGGAAAATGGCATTATTTCCATTCTAACAAACTAAAAATAAATATAATCATATTTGACCTATAGTCTATAAACATATATCTGATCAAATCCGAAATGGGATCGATATGATATTGTTGATTTTTAATTACTAATCAGTTATTTTAACTATTTCTGGCAAATTTTGATTACATAACGTAAATATCAGATATCATTATTGGCATCTCAAAATTTATGAGGATCGATACAATTTCATTTTCATTTACTTATCGTATAAACTGAAATGTACCCATTAAATGTGTCTCGGCTCAACCAAATTAAATAGATATAGTAAAGTTAATTTAAAGAATATTAAATATTTGAATCATGTTATTTTCAACACTGGTTTTTATACTTTCAAATCGAAAGTTATCAGCTGCATACAATGCAATAATGTATCGAACTTTTATATGGGAAACACGTGCAAATAAAAATTAGGTATATACTGCTATACGAAACTAATAAATAATATATATTTCTAGACTATAAATATAGATAAGTAAAACTCGCTACCTTCGTACAAGTATTATTTCAGTACAAAGTATAAAGTAAAATCTGAATAAGCAAAAAATTATATCAAATCAGTTTAATGTCGATCACTATAGGAAACTTACGACAGCTGCGTGAACTTCGAAACTCAGATTTTACGAAATCTATACAAAATCTGTTCCAGATTAAATAAATAATATAATAATTTTATTGTTAAATGGAGAATACTTATATAAATAAGGTATATTTGTTCAAATATGGCATACGCATACTTCCAGGAGGAAATATGGTTTAATATCAATAGTTGCAGGATTGGTGGTTACTTCCAGGACGGTCCTGAAAATTTTTAGACAAATTATCGATAGTTCCAGGACGTACATGTTACACGATGCGGAACACAGATCCACGCAAAAATTCGTTTTAGGTAGTATTGTAATGCTTGGGTTAAGTTAGTATTTAAGTAGGCATCCTACGCCACCTTCCCCCCCTCTTTCCTTCCCACCGGGGGAAAGCAGTATAGAGGATTCACCAACCTTATAACGTTGCTTCGCAACGATTGTCTGCATCTATCGATACTCGAAAGTGCACAGAACGATTAACTTTTTTTGTTATCTAACAATGTATGAAAATAAAACCGTCCACTGAAACACATTTAATGCTTGTATTGTGAGTTTCTATTATTTAAAAGTATAAAAAGTATAAAGTATAAAAGTATAAAAAGATATAAAGTAAATTGGTGTACATGTAAGTTTTCTACAATCGTTCAAAATTAGAAAAATGAAAAATTGCAGGTGTAACTTCGTGAAAAATTATATTGCATTATGCTGCCACGTTAACGCTGTGTAACTTTGATTAGCCTCAGTGCAAAATTAGTCAAATAAATACTCAAAATAACAATTTAAATGTTATGTATATGCCTACCAAAGGTAAAAAGATGCATAGGTTTGAAAAACAAATGAAAGATGAAGCCATATACAATTTATAATTAGCGATTTGTGAAAAACGAATAAATTGAGTTAACACGCATGTATATATTTGAGTATATTATTTTACAAACAGTACTATGCTAGTTTAAATTATTAAATTCGATACGTGATTTGCCTATATAGCCTTACAATATTTCAATCGGACCTATGCTTATTCATTCGGAAAATAATAGCTTTATATTTCGATTAAAAATTTTTTTGGTTCGAAATTAGAATTTTGTCAGATTTTAAGCTAATAATTTTCATGAATATAAAAGTATAGGACTATCAACGTATAGGTAGGTATATATTTAAGTAAGCTCATTATATTTGAATCTTATAGAGACCACGAATTTTGGCCTAAGTCTATCAGATTATTTATATCTCATTAAATATAAAAAGGATTGAATCTATATAAAGCTGTCATTTTTAGCGTTGTCAGATTTAATTAGATAAGATTAAAATTTATGACTTAATTGTTAAAAATAGCTCCAAAATAGACTTCTTAAAAATATTTATACAGAAGTCTGAATTATTTAAATTAAATTTCTTATCGCGAGACTTGCTCTTATCCCGCGTGGAGATTGTCTTTGATTTATAAGGTTTGAAATTATAAGAATTATTCGAGGTGTTAATCAAATCTAATGTCCAGAGAACACTATACATATTTTCAATAAAGAAGATTTACTTATATAATCGCCTACAAATTTATTTAGATAGAAAGAGTACATGCACTTGTGACATTTAAAATTTTGCCGTTTCACTAGTTTGGGTTTAGATAATGCAACTACAGCGATTAGTAAACTCATGTATAATTCATATATAAATGCGCTCATGAAACATGAAGATATAGAGAATAAACTAAATCTCTCTATCTACTATTAGATGCAACAAAATTAAGGAATAATTATTTTTAGATCTTTACACCTGATATGTTGGAAAATGAATTATACTCCGTCATGTACTGAAATATACACAACAATTCCAACTTGACGAGTAAATAATTGAACGGTTATTCGTATAAGGACTCGGTATTGTATATTTACATTCCACTTTTTGCCATATCACACGATAGAAGAGTAATCCGGTGGCATTCGAGCAGTGTCGCCAACGTTTAACAATAATTTCGCAGAATTATTCGGCAGAAAATATTAAGATTCTTAGGGGTAAATATCGCCTTCGCACGGGGTTGCCGTAATCAGTAATCAAATTTATTAGTTTCTATTGTCTTGGGGGCGAAATTCTTTTCCGATTTTATGGCGTGGAAAGACGATATAATAAGGAAAGAGCCGCCTCGAGCAGAGAGCTGCGAGTAACGAGGGAATAAGGATAGTCGCTCGGTAAAGAAAGAGTGTGTGTGTGAGAGAGAGAGATAGAGAGAGGGCCGGCAGAGGGGTAGGAAGCAGGAGGAAGCTTCGGAGGCTGAGATTTACTGGACTCGGTGCACCAGCCAACTTCTTCGGTATTCAGGTTTCTGCAAAACGTTGAAACATTAAAACGCAACGGTACGTGCTCGAATCTGCCTTATCTGATCGAGAAAATTTAATGAAAGTAAATCGCTAATGAATAATACTGATCAGTGGATAAAAACAACAAATTATTTTTTCGTCTATTATGAATATCACATTTGCAATTTGCAGTAAGTATACGAAAGTATGCGAGAACAAGTTTTGTTTTTTCTCTTGAGAACTCGATATTTTGAGAATAAACTGGATAGTATATATGAAAGAGGACAATATTATTCATCATCAAATTTACTATGATTTTTAACATTCTCAACAAACATTTCAATATGAGAATATCATATAAATAAATAAATAAAATTAAAAAAAAATTCTGAATTATTTTATCGATATATTGTTATACGATGTGCTTCTTCCCTGGTAGAAATTGTAAGCATTTTTATTGGGTAATAACTAACTATTAGGCAAATATTTTGGCTTAAAAATGTATAAAATAAAAGTGTCTAAAAAA